>CAEGAE010075648.1:0-75056 GCA_903067095.1 Girardinus metallicus
ATTTAGACAATTTATTCCTCTTTTGATTGTGTCGTGCAGCCATTTACGTTCCTTTCCCACCTGTATTTTATAATTGCCGTATAAAATTTGTTGTTAGCTGTGGATATATTCTTCGTGGAAGAACTTGGATCCTTTCACACGTTTGTTGGGCGAATTCGCCGCTGCGATTTCCTCCTCATCAGTGAAAGAAAGTGCTGGCAAATTAAGTAAGGATGATGAAATGGACATTTTTCTTAGAGTACTTGAAATACAGCCAATAAAACAGGACGTACCCCAGGCCTATCAGATGCAGCTTCCGGTTGTCGTGAAAAAGGTCTATTGCTCATATCGTATATCTCCATCCATCCATCCATCCATTTTCATTACACCCTTGTCCCTTAGTGGGGTCGGGAGGGCTGCTGGTTCCACGTTCCGGGTGAGAGGCGGGGTTCACCCTGGACAGGCCACCAGTCTGTCGCAATCTCATATCTCTTCTCCTTCTTATATAAATAAATATTTTATATACAGACAAGACGCAGTATGGCATCTTGTCTTTTTTATATATACTTTTTACTATATCAGCCTCAAGAAAGCACTAAATGCAGGCAGAATAGCAAGCCAAGATGTAAACTACATTTTTTGTTATTATTATTATTAATTGGATAAAAATAGAATTAATTGCATACAAAAATATTTCAAAATTATAAAGCAACGGAAATAATTTGGTGACATTTTTAGGTGCACCGTGCTAGCATTCCAACTTCTTAACATGCTTATTTTTTTATTAATGTAATTAAAGTGGAAACAGCAACTGAGTTGATCAAAATGTTTTAAAAATATATAAAATACATACAGAAATATAAATATTTTAACCTAGCAATATGGTAAAATATGTGTGGTTTAATTTTATATTTAATAATATTTTTAGGTAATTACTTTTGAAGCCAGGGACAGCAGTTAAAAGCACAGACTGTGTGGGCCACCACTGGAAATACTCATGATTTTCCAAAGATCAAACTGTGATATTTACCCTAGTGCAGATTACGACGCTTAAGTGTGTTGATGATGTTGTAAAATTGTGGCAGAGTACTTACCAGCTATGCAGTTTAGTGGATTAAGGAATGCCACAGTCACACTCACTTAAACGTTTGTGTCAACAAGGAAAGCATCTCCCAAGTCACCAGCTAAATCAATGCATCACGCGCTCTCTTGGAAGCTTTAGAGGTTATGCAAATGAACAAGGCAGGGAAGTGACATTTTGAAAGCCCTGGATGGATCACCCCTATTAGCAAAGGCTTTGACAGATCTTAAAAGGTACTTTCCTCTCCCACGATAGCAGTTTATTCCACCGTCTCTCTCCTCTTTCAACATGATTTGTGGTCATAAGGATGGTGGTGAGTTCATATAAAACAAACATAGACTTGAATGTAGGGGAACCCACCTGTAAAATGGATACCCACAGTAAAGAAGCTGTCATCATTCAAGGAGTGGAGAAAACATAAATAATTTATATGGTGCATCAGTGCGAGCAAATGTGATAAAGCAGCAGTTTACTGAAATCTATACAAGTCAACAGATTTGATTAATTCTTTGTTTGCAGTTCATGAAGATGAAGACCAAAGTACACCAAAGTATCACACTCAACAGTACATTTCCTTCACAACAGTCAGATAAAATAATTGCTCACAGTCTAAATTATTACAAGGTGAACATGTGTGATACATTAAAACAAAATGCCACAGTCACTTTTCCCATTAAAGAGTGAATATTGCTCACAAATAATCGAAATAACATGCTCACCTTTATGAAAATTGGCACAGCACTTAACTGATGAAGCATCAATAGCAACAGCAAATTTGCACAATACAATAGACTAGATTACAATTGTCGGGGTGAAAGTCCAAAAGCACAATAACACTGCGAAGAATAGAAACACTGATTGAATTCCAACATACAAAAACTTTCACTTAGGAGTGGAAAACAAAATCGGCAGCAATATTTTTAAACAGCAGTACACTATGCCAGTTTCTCCCAACATTTAGCAAATCCAAAATGAGCATCCTAAATAAAGTAAGAACTATTGGTCCTACACAGCAAATTCAAAAGTGTTAGATTTGGTGTTGGTGCTATGTGTTAAAAATACAGTGTTAATTCAACATTTGTTTAGTCTGATTCAACGAGAGGAGCATTAGTTTCCCTAAAGAGCTGGTATTATTCCAGAGAGTTACATTTAAGCAACTCTGTCTGGTGTTGATTTCGAAATCAACTCCAGACAGAGTTGCTCCTACAATTGTAACGTATCTGTGACGTCACGTGTTTGCCCGAGGAGGGGGGACAGCAGTATGGCGTCTTGTCTAGAGCTTGTCGGAACAAGGTAAGTTCCATGTTAAGATTGTCATGTTTTTGATTGTTTTTATGGATGGATTAATTTTCCGTTTGCGCAAGAGTATCGAGTCATGTAAATATAGTTCGCTTAATTTGCATATCACAGTATATACGATTGTTTAGGGAACTCAAGTCCAGTCCTCGAGAGCTAACATCCTGCAACTTTCATACGCCTCCCTGCTCCAACGCACCTAAGTCAAACGAATGGCTCGTTAGCAGGCCTGTTGAGAGCTGATCCTGGTCTGTTGGAGTAAAGATGCTTCTGAAAGTTGCAGGACGGTAGCTGTCGAGGACTGGACTTGAACACCCATGGTTTAGTGTTTTTGTTAGCAGCTAAAGCTAGCCAAGCAGGTGTAGCATGAGGTGTCGGGTGGCTATCCGAACATTAAAACTGTCAGAAAAATCTGAAGGCCATTTGAGTTAACATTATTTAGCTGCGGAGACGTTTTCTTGAAGTTTTTTGGCTTTAGACGGTATAATGGGGAGAGTAATTTTGCCGGACATGTGGCTTGAGCTAGGCGATCAAAGTTAAGCCAAAATGTTTCTGTCTCTGTACATACAATAAATAATGGCATATTGGCTGCCTTTTGTTTATCTATTTTTCTTCATTAGTACGTCATGTTGGTGACTTAACCTGTTATGATGACTTAACCGCATTTCTTCAGAAAGGTTGGCACCACTTTTAATAATGTGCAGAATGTTTCTGTAAGCTGACTAGTTTCTATAATGCTATAATGATTATGTGATGCTTAATGTCTGAGTTATGTTCATGGTAATTATTTCTGAATTTTTTTATGCTTTATCTTGTAGGTGATGAAAAATGCTCTCCAGGCTGAACCGAGTGGGCAGAGTATTTTGAATGAATATGATGGTGACACACAGGTGCTGCTCACACTTCTCTTTAAAATATTTATTTATTATACTAATGTTTCTGCTATTTTTCCTGTTTTTCCTCCAGGCTGGGAAAACAGGCATTCTTCTGTTTGTCGTCTTCATTTGTCGTCTTAGCATTTTGCCAAAGATGGGAGCCAGTGTTGAAGCCTTCCTTGTTTTTGTGGAGCCAGGACAGCCCTTACTCCTGCATGTTGGTGAAAACAAGAGCAGCACCAAAGACACTTCACCTTCAGTGATCACAAAACCGTCCCTGACCATCCATGGCGCAGAAGATCATCCATGGCCGCTCTCGATGAACTTTCAAAGCACACTACACCTTCAGCGCAAAGTACCATGAATTCCTCTACAACTTCTGTATTTTAATCCAACCTACAGTTTTCAACATTGATGGGACTTTAGCACAACACTTGAGGAGATGAATATCCTTGCTTTTATTTTGCCTGGCAGAGTAGACACTCTTTATTATGATGATCATTTAAATGCATTCTGTATCAGTCAGAGGATTTGTTTTATGTTCTTCCAATTAAGGAGTTGGTTTATTACAGTCCCTATAGCAAGCAGTTTTCTGAAATGTGTGGGAAAGAAAACATGGCAGATTGCCATACAGTATGACCTTTGTTGTATATTGCTGTCAGTGTTGTTTGATGATCTTCTTGTTTTGAAATACAAGTAGATTCAAACTGCAACTTGTATGGATGTTTTTGTAGATTCAAGTGACATCTAATGTTTTTTAAAGTGAATTTGGGGGTTATTGACTGCCAGTAGTATTTTTTTAAAGGTTTTACTGGCTCTAATCGCCTTAAATTTGATAGTGAATTGACAGTAAAATGGGTAATGAGAGAAGGGGATAACTTACAGCAAAGGCCAGGAAATTAACCTGCAATAGTCGCATTGAGAAGTAGGGCCTTGTTATGTGGGTTGTGGTTAACCTCTGCGCCACCACAGCACCCCCTACCAGTAGTATTTTAAAATTCAGATTTCTATGTTGTTATATGTTTAGCACTTCTGTGTTAATTTAACACATTCGTAGTGTTAACTTTTGACACTACAAATTTCAACTACTGAGAGTGTTGATTCAACTCTATCAGAAATAAAATTTTCAAAAGTGTTACTTTAACACAATCAATAGTGGACCAATATAGACACTTTCTATATTGTGTACACTGACAATATAGAAAGGATTTCAACTCTCTAGGAGTTGAATTCAACTTTGAATTCAAAGTGTTAATTCAACTCTGAATTAACTTCCAAATTTGCTGTGTAACAATCTAATGTAAAACTTCACAAATACTGGAAAGGTGTGCAGTTACACCTGAGGCTGGACTAACACTGAGGTTAGTCCAGCCATTCATTCATCCAATTCATAAACTACTGCTTATTGGAAGTCAAGTTTCTGCAGCTGGGAAACAAAGAGAACCCTCTTTTGAAAAATGATTTTCACTATGTCACCTGGGTGATCTCAAGGAGTTTCCAGGCCAGCAGGGAAAACAGTTCTTCCAGTATATTCTAGTCTACCCCTGGGTCTCCTCCCAGTGGAACAAAAACCACCAAAGGCAGGAAACCAGGAAGCATCAGATGACCAAGCAACTTCAACTAACTCTTTTAATGTGGAAGCAAAGAAGCTTTACTTTGAGCTCTCTCAGGAGTTCAGAGAGAGAAATAGTGCCTTTTAGAGAGTAAGTCTGCCTTTGTGTCTAGTTTCAGAATTAAACACACATGCCGATTTGATTTTTCATACATTTATTACCAGCATGTAGTTTTTTAGATCTGCCTGTGATTTAAAAAACAAAATAAATGTATTGCATATAGACTAAAAGTCTATATGCAATACATTTCGAGATGGAAAGCAGAAAAGTAACAGTTTGCTCATGTTTGTTTCTGAGCAGACATTATTTATTTATGTGAACATTTTATTGGGATTTTTTAAACTTTACTTCTGTCACGAAATAATTTGCTTCCTGTTATATAAAACTTTTTAACTTTCCTGTTATAAAAACCTTTTACTTTGCAAGGTTAAAAAATTACCATTTGACACCTTGCTGTTGTCTCATCTACACAACATCTGGCTTTCTTTTTTCCATTTAGGATAAGACCCTTTTATACTTACTTCTAAATGGGCCATTATTCAAGGCAAAGTTGCTGCCTCAGGGATCTCCATTATTTATTTGGGAGCATTCTGAACAGCAAAATGTGGCCCTGAAAATGTGAATCCCTCATTTTAAGAAGAATACTTTTGCAAGAATGAAAAATATATGATAAAATATCATTTCTATGTAAAGATGGAATTCATCATTGTTTTGTGACAATTCAAGAAAGGTACTCCTTATGCAAATTGGAAGAAGCCATTCAATGAAACCTCCTTAGTTATGAAGGCCAGGCTCCAGGAAGATAACAAAGTCTATTTACAGGAATCTACAACGTAATTCCTTATTATCATTTGTCAATATTTAGTTGGGGCAGCCAGAGAAGCAAGGATATATTACAGGGAAGACTGCACTCCATTAATGAGAAAATGAATTTTACTTCTTTAAAAGAGACATTTACTGCTGAAAAACTGTCTTTGGTCCTGACTTATGTAAATATCCTTTCAATATTTACATGACATCAGCAGTACAAGCTAATAGCAATGTATTTACGTATGTATTTTATTTTTTTTGTTTTTACATTTTATGGCACCTTATGCAAAATGTGCATTAAGGTGCAACAGAAATACAGAACCTTAACTATACTATAACTGGCATATCCAGGATGCCAAATGACATGTGATTTGATGCGTATTCATGAATTAATCTGTACTTAATTCATGTTGTGGTTTTTCTATGTTTTCATTAAGACAGCCACGGTTAACTGGTGAGGTCTTTTTAATTGCATAATGTTATATTTTGCTTTGGTTTTCTGCAAAAGTCAGAAGATATTGACATAATATTCACAAATGACATGTTTAATCAGAATTGGGATTTCATCACAGGAACATCAACCTCAACATGCTTCAAAGGTGGCCTCATTAAAAATTCTGGTGCTCAAAATTAACTGTCAGCTAAAACATGAAAATATGTGAACAAGGACAGTTTTTTGAGGATTCACTCACATTAAAATACAGTTTTTAAGAACATAAATTTTGATTTATCCAAGTTATAAAACAGTTGCTCAAAGGTTATGGCAGGCAGTGTCATTATCAAAATGTCATAAAGAGCTAGTTTGGGGAACTGTGAATTTACTTAGATTATTTAGGTCATGAACAAGGGAGATAAAACCAATTCAGCTTTACGGAACTTAGACCTAATGGTGTTGACACTAGTGAACAGCCAAAACACTTGACACCACTTTTGAATTTATTTCATGAAACGATTTTTATTCTGAGGTACCTAATAAGGCAATAGATAAAGACATGCAGTTTTTTATTTACCTGTGGATCGTTGTCTGTTGAACAGAAAAACCTTAGAATAAAACTATGCATGGGGATACTATTTCACATACCAACAATAAATGTAAAGATTTTGAAGGATCTTATGTACCTTAGGAAAACACCATCGTCAGGTCAAGAGTCCAGTTTTCTTGATGTCAGCTTACCTAAAAGATTGAGCTATTTTAATATTTGCAGCACCAAACAGGTCAAATGAGTCACATATTCAGCTAACTACCTGCCTGGTCCTTCAGTTTTTACTGTTGAAATAACACAGCTGAAGCAATCTTGTTTCTTTGATGAGTGGGGCTTTCAATATCAAGAGCACTCGTGAGGCAGTTGCTGAATGACCCAAGAGCCTGTCTTACAACAGTATACAGGGCAATACAGACAGTAGCAGATGCTCAATAGTTTCAACCAAAACAAACTAAAATCTGCAGCCACTTTACATCATGATGTAACAGCTTTAAGGGTTCAAGCTTTGATGTAAAAAACTGTTTTCACTCCTCACTCTCCATTCATAAATTGATCGTCATGTCTCTACTGCATATTTCACTAGAGGACAATGAAGTCACACACATCATCACACAAATCTCTATTGGCAATGCCTGACAGCTAATCTAACACTTTCCTCCCTTCATTTATTTTCACTCCTGACTTAACAGACTGTTATATTTTTTAGCTTTTGTGACTTCCAGAGCACAGACCCTCCTGTATTTCATTGAGTGGCTTTTCATCTCAGTTGGATGCTTTGTTTGGTATGGCTAAGGGTGTCAGATGCCTCATAAGGCCCCCAATGAGTCATTTAAGTTGAGTATACAAATTTCTTTTTTTTACTAGATCAACACTCTTAAAGTACTGCTTGACTCAAACTGGTTGTAAGGAGCTTGACACTGATTCAATACAGTGTCAATACAGTAGCAACATTAAAAATATGATGCTACTGAAACCAGAATGCTGTTACGTGTAAATGTGAAGTATGTTTTGATTTTCTGCTTGTGGAGGTTTTATTTCTTCTGCAGGTGGTGAGTGTATCAGTGTCTTTTACTCTGATATTCTCATCTCTTGCTTCAGGCAAAGACAGCTGCGCACCAAATGTACACCCACATGCATCATTTCTGCAGCAGCCCCATTGGTGACAAGTCCATTCCCACAAGCATTATCTAA
This sequence comes from Girardinus metallicus, assembly GCA_903067095.1. Classification (NCBI taxonomy): domain Eukaryota; kingdom Metazoa; phylum Chordata; class Actinopteri; order Cyprinodontiformes; family Poeciliidae; genus Girardinus; species Girardinus metallicus. The sequence continues at coordinate 7,829 of CAEGAE010075648.1, forward strand.
CCCAATATTGCTCTTCAAAATAGCAAGACTGGTAAAACAAGGATAGAATAGCTGGCCAATTTTTAACGGGGCTTCAAAATCTAATTTGTTCAATCCTTTCTTCATGTTTGTTTCTTGGTCCCAACAGACTGGCTGAAAGCATTCAATATAATGGCATATATTTTCATCAGTGTTAAAATGTTACTTTTTTACTTCTGTTTGACCTCGCATCTCACAATAATTATTTTCATTTGTATGCCAAAATTCTACCAATTAGTTTAAAAAAAGCATACACAAAGCTTCTGAGAATGCAGCCAACAGATCATGGAAAGTGACAAATGTATCAATGCGTCTCTCAACCGCCACTGAAGTTGAAAGTGATGAAAGGAAAGATTTATGTAGTGATTTGTCTGGTGAGGATAAGAAAGTCAGCATAAAGCAGTTGTTTGAAGACATGAAAGATCAGAGCACATCCCAAAGATTTAAAAGTTATCTGTGGTCTTTTTGTAATTCACCACAGTGGTGAATGGGACAAAAATGTAATATAAAATAACCACAGCAGCATTTAAGAAGAAAATAGTGTCTTCTACTAGATCTTTGACAGTGTTACACTGAGTGTGTGTCAGCACTTTTTTAGGAAAGAGTTGAGGGCCTGCCCCTATGAAAGTTTACCTAATTTTTAGTGTCCTAAAATTGCCTTCCTGCACCTTTTTCCAATCTTTCGCCTGGAAAAAACCTGCACCTATAACATAAAATACTCAACACAGCCACCCTGTGATCTTCGGGGCTTCCTCCTTATATCATAGCTACCAATAAAATTATTTACCTCACATCCATATCTACGTTACATTCTAAAACATCCCACTTTTTTTCTATTCAATGAACTGCTTTTGACCTTCACACACCGGTTCTTATTGTATCTCTGCTCTAAGGTAACAGAAAATTTAACATTCACAACACTGTGTTTTACTTGAGGGTTTAACGACATTTTTGCTGTTAAAAGTTTTCCAAGGACACAGTAAGTTACTTTAAGATTTAATCCTCTTGGATGGCTGGAAGGAAAATTAAAATACTAATATCCAATCAGACTTCATTTGCAGTCCAATTTTCCTTAGTTTATATGATAAATAGCATATAAACAGTTGGAGAGGGTACTGATATAACTTTACAAAGTAATCTGTGGACAAAAGTGTGCAATTTGTAGTAATTATGATTTTACATAACATAAAACAAAGCTAGAAGAAGACATTTTATGACTGGAGAAACTTTCTTCTTACAGAAAACACTTGAGTCCTCCCTCACACCGGCTGCTGACTCACTACTGGAGTTATCGTTGGTGATCACAGTTTGAACGGTGTCCTTATTCCTAAACCTCTCCCTGAAACCAAGGCTGCTATAATTACATATTCCTGGGTAGTATTTTGCACAGAAAATGCTGCTTCTGCTGGGTCAAAAATGTTTCTTTCCTTTGTACAAAATGTTGTGGAGAAATTAATAGTTCTCACTAATTTTTGTGTTGCCAATAAGTGGCCATTTATCCATTAATGACAGTTTTAACCGTTAAGAAAAGTATAAGTTTTCTGCTTACACCTACAGGAAGGCATGGTCTCTGGTTCCATATAAGTACCCTTATTTTGGAGGAGCATAGCTCCAAATGTTTTGTATTACAATGTAATGCCTGTTTTTCATTGATGATGAAAATATACATTTATAGTCACTGAACTAACATGGCTTTGACTGGTTTTCATAACATATTCTTGGGTATTTCAGCTCTCACTGGGAAGTGAATAATGCAAAAAAGCCTGTGCGCCATTTTTCTGTATTCGAAATACACTTGCTCAACTTTTTATAAATGTGCAGTATTTATCATTCGGTATTCTACCTCAAAAACCCTCGGTGTATCACTGAGAGAAGGAGAGGGAAATGGCAAAGGGAGTGCTGGAATAAATTATTCTCAGACAAATCTTTTATTTCAACACAGAGCACAAAAAAACAAGTGTGCCAGCTCCCCCAGTAATTCGAGAGGTGCTTTTCTTTTGTTCTGCCCTTTGTTTCCAAAGTGAATATGAAAATAGAAGTTGCTAAATAAGGCACCTCCCATTTTTTAACTCTCCAGTGAACTTTAGCTGTCTTCTTCTAACACCAGCAAAAACACTCTCAAGAAACAGATCATTAGCTTTCATTATTTTTCTCTAACTTCTGCGTCTATGACCCATGGATACATAATTTAAATTATAAGCGACAAAATCCAAGTTCTAGGATGGCAAGAGTATAACCTTCTATGTCTATTAGGCTTAGTTACTTAAATTACCTCTGCATTGTGTTTAATTGGGTTGGCCTTATGAAACAACAAGGCCAAAGCAGAGGACTTTCAAAGGATGAAAGTCCTTTGCTTTATGCAGCTTTATTTCTTTGTTTGAAGCAAATCTATCTTACTACGAAATATTTGTCAAAGCTGTACTATTATCACTTAAACCTCCTTTAATCCAAATATGTTTTATTCTTGGTAGTCAGAGAGGAGGGAAGTGATGGTAATATTAAAAATGAGAAAAGGCTTTCATGTAACTGAACTGAAGTGTAGCAAACATGCTGTATTTTTGAACAATAGTAATTCCAGGAGCCAAATAAATTTGCACTATTCTTGTTAGGTCACTTTCAAAATGACACATGAGTTTCGTAATAATATATTCTTCTTTATTGCCTTCAGTCTTACTGGGAAGCCACAGGATCAGCAACTCATTCACTATTTTCCTTGGGTAAGAGTCGGTTGCATAAAGAAAGCCTGCTCTTACCTGCTTATTTTATGTTTGAACATGGGTCTTTTTAATTGAGCAAGGTGAGCTTTCACCTTTTCGAGCTTCGGTTAATAAATACCCTTTAAAACTTTGAACACTTGCCCTTTTATAGGTCTCTCCACCTCCGTGTTCTGAGCTTACTGAAAAGTCTGAGATTCTGTTGTTCTAAATCATATTCATTCTGCCAGGTGACTCTCTTGATCACACTGAATGCTGCATCAATCAGAGATGTACAGCAGTTCTTCCAAGAACATTTCAGGGCCTGCCTTGTTCTAACACCTGGGGTTCAAGCACAAGCTGAAATATTGATGGCCCACAGGTGCATAGTGTATGCTAAATGATGCATAACCTGGATCTATGCAATCTGAGTCTGCATTTAGAAAGTAATGTGCACCTCAAGTAGATTTTATTTACTTCATCTTATCTCTGAATTTGTTTTGTTGATCCTTTTGTTTATATAATAAGGCAGCAATAGTAATATATATTTCTTTTGTTGCAAAGTGAGAGAGAATTGCTCTGTTTTCAGCTTCTGTCAGTGAAAGTACTGCAGTGATGCAGATGTTTTGTACAGAAAAACGTGTTGGTTCAGTTATGTGCGTGTGTCTATTTTTTTGTCTGTGTGCTTTGGGCATATCTTCTGCATAGCTCATATGTACAGTGTATGTGTGTGTAATGGTGTGTGTGGGCGTGGGTGAACGTGTGTGAGAGAGAGATTTTGAGATACCTGGCATCGTTGATACCTCTGTTTGTTTGGCTGTAGGCTTTCAGACTGTCAGTGCGAGGGCTGTGTAGTGAAACATAACATGCTGTCATCTCTGTAACAAGTCTAGCCGCTGGGACTCAACACACACCTCCATGAGACACAGTGCTATGGCGCAGCCTCAAACTCTCCATGTTCTGGCGTAAGCAGTTGACACTCAGGACCACAGCTGCTTGGGGGATGTTGGAAACCAACAAAAACCTTCTCTCTTACAGTATATTTCTGTGGTATATTTTTTGAGCTACATGCGACTCAGTCACTTCTGTCAAAAAATGTTACGAGACAAATGTGAGAAGATAGCAATCAAGTATCTGCTCAGGGAATCAGCCACAGTAGGAGGGATAAGGTTTAACATGCTGATGTCTGGAGACACGTCTGATCATTGTACAGGAGGAGGAAAATAAAAAAGCTTCCAGTATTTGACGTTTTCTCTGCAATCCTGAGCCAGCTTTCATGTTGTTTGTCTCTGCCCATCTGTTGTCTAAACACCATGCTCCTTGAGGCACATCAGCCCTGGTCTGTAAGCTGTTACAGACGGGAAGTCAAGCGCCTCTTTCAATTACTCTCATATTGGCTTGGACCTCCCTCTGGACAGGCCAGGCCTAGTGTCAATCCTGCCCATAATGAGAGAAGATCTCTCCCTACGGAGAAAGTGTCTCTTTGGGTTTATGTTATGTGTCCTCTTGCTCTAACCCGACAAATTGGTAGTGGAATGGGACAGTGTGTGGTGAAGGTTTCAGTACAGGATCGTTTTCATGTGTCATTTTTACTCACGTTTGACATATTTTTTTGAGATTACACTTTCATAAAAATTTACAATGGTGTGAAAAAGCATTTGTCCTTGTCAAAAATTTTTCAAAGTTTGCTTTCTAGTCTCATTTAAAGTTTTTAGGTCATAAAATAAATTTTAAGGTAACACAAGGAAATACAAAAAGGCAGTTTTGGAATGATGATTATTCAAATGATGATTTTACAAAGCAATGTAAAAAACTATTTTAATTGAGTTGGGTCACTGAATTGCCTGTTTCAGGTCTTGTCTCATATGGTAATTCGGTCCAGAGTTTAACAAGACCATTTAAATCCTTTTGTTTTTCTGTCCATTCGGTGGTGGACTTCGTGGTGCATTTTAGAACATTTTCTGTTGCACTGATGAACCTTAGCTCAAGGTCACTAACTCATGACTGGATGTTCTCTTTTAACAATTTATGGTTGCATCAATTGCAATAAATTATCAACACCCTAAAGCAGCAAAGCAGCTCCAGACAGCCGCACTACTATCAACATGTTCTTTTTATTAAGTACTATGTTACTTTTACACCAAATGTAAAAGGATGCACATCTTCATAAACAATCAAATTTTGAATCAAAATTTATAGTTGTCACTGAGATGTTTTATTTTTTTAGCCAATGTGAGTCAGTAATGGTTTTGGCCTTGCAACTCTCCACTTTGCCCTCTTGTTCATATTGTTGAATCATTGACACTTCATGGACATCAACAGGCCAGTGTTGACTGCAGCTACTTAGATGTTGTTCTGGGTTCTTTTGTGTCATCTTTGATTGGTCATTGATGTCTTCTTGCAGTAAATTTTGAAGGTTGGCAACTTCTGAAAAAATCCACCACTGTTTTCTCCAGTGGCAGATGAGGCTCATTAGAATCTAAAAACACAGCACTCCTTTCCACAATACTAAATGCGAAAGATAAATTAAAACATTTGAAAACTGTTAGGATCTTGGATTGTTTTGAGTTTTCTTGGAGTTTGATTTGATTCAAGTTTCATTATTATTCTGTGTTAATTGATCAGATCAGTCTGGTTCCTGTTCTTTTAGTTCAGTTCTAGTGATTCTAGTTTATTATGTTTATTTTTTGTGTCTAGTCATTCTTAGTTACTCTAGTTTAATTGTTTCCTATGTTTAGATTTGCTTTACTGTTAGATTAATTTCCTCATCCCTTGTGTACTTCCCTCGTCCTCTGTGCCACCTTCTCTCCCTCTCCTCACACCTGCAATCAGTTAGCTAATCAGTCCAGGTCCATTATTCCAGCATTCTGTATCCAGGTACTTATACTCTGGTTCCTCCAGCTATATGTTGTTTTCCCCAACAGTTCCCCACCGTACTGTTACCTTGGATCCATAGCTTTGTTCTTCCCTGGCTTCATTGGTTTCTTGTAGTTTTGGAAATTTTTTTTGTTCTTTATTTTTTTTTCCATAGAAGTTGTCAAATAACAAAAAGACCGTACTTTCCGGACTAAAGAGCGCACCTTACTATAAGCCGCACCTACAAATTAAAAAAATAAAAATAAAAAAATGGAAACGTACACATATAAACCGCACCCTATCTATAAGCCGCATGGTTCAAACATTAGCTGCCGCGTCAAGATTAAAGTTACATCTTGGCCGATGTTGAGAAGCTGTTCAGTGATGTCCGTAAACAGAAGTCACATTAAACAGGTAAGAACACAATCCTGTCTTAGGCATACATTTCTAACAAAGTAGTTGTTTTATAAATTGATTAGTGATTTTTGTCAGTATATACTTAGAATGACACTTACCGATATTACTGTGTTTTGTTGCTCAGGTCCGAGGATGGATGTGTTTCAAAAGAAGATGCTGCTGCTATGTTTTACCATTGCACTGACTTGCTTGGCATTTGCGCAGAAATCAAACTTAAACTGTATTAATTTAATGCTATGTACTTTATCTTTTCAAAAGGCTGCTGTTTTATTTTTAGAACTGCAGGGTGCGTTTTATTGCACTCCGTTTGTTGCCCAGATAAGGGGCACGTTATGCCTTTTTGTTGTTTTTTCGATCACACTCAACGTGATTATTTACAAGAAGCGATGTTGTTATGCAAACTGCATTTGGGAACAGATTTTTCGAGGTCCAAAAGGAAAAATATCTTTCCTCGTCGAATATTCATAATAAAAATGACATCAAAAATCTGATTTTTTATTGCATTTATTTAATTGTATCAATTCAACGAAACATAATACATTCATATTGTAATGGGAGGTAAACTTAAAGCACCATCGTACAACAGAGTCACGTGGTGCGTCATTCCTTCCAGGACGCACAGCAGGGAAAATAAACATTTAATCTTGAAGCTAATATTTTAGCCTAATATTTTAGGCAACACAGGCTTTAAACACTTAAAGCCTGTGTTGCCTTCATTATAAGCCTTATATAAGGCTTTTAATTTTTTGCGGCAGCAGACAGATGTGTTTTTTGTTTGTTTGGTCCAATATGGCTTTTTTAACATTTTGGGTTGCCAACCCCTGATCCTAGTCTATACAATAAGACTTAAGTAATTGTATTTTATTGTATTGTATTTATTCAGGAGGTGGATTTATTTAAATAAGACAGTTCTGTCACACATATTCAACACTTTACCTGAAGAACATGATATGAAAGTAAACTAAGAGTCAATTTCAGCTGAATTTGGATTCAGATAGATCAAGTAGAAACTGAAAAGAACCGGATGAAACAACAACAAAGTGAAAACCACTTCTGATGTAAGATCAAAATGGTTCCAAACCATGAAACCTTTCTTTTGCCTTGAGGCTGCTCCATAGTTGACGCTGTACTGTAAAAGATCAAGAATTCTTTTGGCAAATGCATCCCGTTGACAGATTCGCTTCCTTAAAAACACAGTTTGGCGCGCCAGTGTCATTTCGAAACAGTTCCTGTACCGGTCACTTGACTTGCTGAAAGCAATACGCGCTCCGACACGGGGTTTTGTCTATGGGCTTGACGCATGTGCCGACGCATCGGTGTTGCTGGACCCATCACTAATTTGGGTCCATCAATAAACACACATCATGACAAAAACTAATTTTTGAGGTTGTCTTAGTCTGATGCTCCATTGTGTGTGATAACCTGCCACATTGAAGTGTGACAAAACAGAAAAACAACAAGTCTGTAAGGGGGCAAAAAAATCTTCACAGCACTTTGACTATTTTCCATTCCCTGTCACTCATTTGTAACCAACTACACTCATATTTCGGACATTTGACATTTTTGTTCAACTGAACACACTGGTCATTTGTCTGCCAGCTAGATCACTGTTGTTGCTGGCCAGCACAATCGCACATACCACTCAACCCTATCTGCAAGCTAAAACTAAACTTTTTGCTCTTCCCTAGGGATGGCAAGTGTGTTTTGTGTATGTCGGTGTTAAAGCCTGGGGTGCGAGTGTGTGTTTGCATTTCTCAGCCAGACAGCTGCATGCCAGCCCAGTGTGAAGGTCAGGGTACAGCACGGCTAGCAGCAGGAGATGTCACACCAGGACAGGCCATGGCAGCCATGCACAAAATTGCCTCAACAGATCACAGACCTCCACCCATCTGCTGTAACGCCAGATTGGGGGGGTTACAGAAGGTTGATTTCAGTGGTCGAGCTAATAGCTTTCAGCGAGATTCACCTCAGTGGCATAAACAAATTTGTACAGTAAACGTTTTTTTTTTCTCTCCCTTGACAGATTTGGGGCTTAATGATTGTTTTTTTCCTTCCAAAATACTCAGTGAGTCTTACTATAGCACTATTTTTTTCGTAATTATAGTGTGTTATCATCCTGTCTCTTAGCTTTATAGGTAGAGGCATGACAGTGTCAGGGTGTAACATTCCTTTTCTTCCCAGATGTGGAAAATTACCAGTTTGTCTTGTTTCTAGGCAGCAATGTACCAGCAGCCCCGAAGACCTCCTGCACTTTACTGTTGAAAGCAGCAAGTGGACAGAAGGTTACACTCATTAACACAAATGTTGTGGTAATTGTTTTTTTGTTTTTTTTTTTACATTCCTATTCCACAATAGAAGGAATATAAAAGACGGAAACAAAACTTAGGTGCAGAACATACACAGAATGTTCCAGAGCTTAGAGGGTATTTTAGGCCCTGGGGTGCATTTTCAGGTGACATGTAACTTGGTTACTTTCAACAACTTATACAACACCATGAAAAAGTATTTTTCCTGTTTTTGCTTTTTAGACACAACTTATTACTTCAGATTATCAAATAAAATGTTATATCACACAAAGATAACCTTAGTTAATGGAAAATCCAATTTATAATATATTAATATTTATTAGGGAAAAAAGCTAACCAAACTTTGTTCTTTGGGATTTTCTGGTAGAACGTATAGTTCAATAAGTCATGGAGACTTCAGGTCCTGAATATAGATACCACAATTACGTCGTTTTTTTTATTTGATTTTGAGATTTCTTTGCCTTCTTCATTGTCGTTTAAGTGCTTTCTTAATTCTACAGGTCCATCAGTAATTAGGTGAATGTGGATAAACAGAAATAAAGTTCACATGGCCAAGTAGGATCTGCATATTTACAATTTGCATATATTTGCTTAAATCATAATTTCCAGAGCATTTACAGAGGCTCCAAGAAGATCTCACTGCACAAAATTATAAGTTATTAAAGAGAAGAAAAATAATACACAACAAATATTACTAGTACCATAAAAACAGATATCAAAACAAAGGACAACAGTGACATTACCATGCCTGCAGGTTTTTCCAAAACAGATGAAAAGAGAGAAAATGGTTGTAGAGGCTGCCAAGAAGCAGAGAGCAATACTGAAGGATCTGCAGCAGTAAAACAGATGCCTTTTATTTTATAGAAAATGCGCTCGCTAAAATCATCTTAAACCTTCTGGGAGAATGGGTTATGGTCTGATGAAACCACAGATGAACATTGTGCTGGCTGCATGAACGTCAGGTTTTTGTTGAGATGATTGGAAATCTCAGCAGTTACAAATGGCGGTCAGTGCAGACCTAAACATTTCAGGTAACTCCCAGAAAGTTAAAGATGAAGGGAGATTATACTATTTCATTACAGGTAAATAAAGTCCAACATTAAATTAGATAGAAAATATATGGGGTCATCTAAAGAGGACAAGAGAGCCTTTACAATCCAAGATATTTGTAGGACTTTTGAAAGGCAGAGTGTACCTTGCAAAAGTCCTGAGGGAGCCTGAAAGATTTGAACCAAAGAAGTCTAAATGCTTAAGCATGAATCAAAATGCATTATATTAGAAATGCATAGAATTATCCATTATCGCCTCTCGGTGAGGAAATTCAGATGAACCAGCACCAAAGTGACAGGCAAAAGAAAAATGCAGATACACAGAAAGATTAGAAATAAACTTAAAGATAAGGTACAGAATGTACAGTAAGGCTAAATAAAAATGTGTTTTGATGCTCATGCAACCAGGTTATGGAAAAATGAAAAGAAAAATTTCCTAACATTTGCCAATGATATGAATAGAGAATGAGTATAATTGTGAAGAAAATTTGCTTTTGATTTAGAGGCCTCTAAAAAACATGTTTACTTTGTTTCACAAGTAGCATGTTTTTTTTATGCTTGGGTTTTGATATACATCAATTCTGGATTAAATGAACTGTCTGGCCATGTTTAATTTAGGATTAGTTGTACTTACAAAAAGAGTCATATGGAGAAAAAAACAATGAGCAAATGCTCAGAACATATTTGGCCACCAACCTTCGGTGTTCTTTTAGAATTAAAACATTGACCTGTTCGTCAGAAGTGGATATAGTGGTTTCTAACTACAAACTGTAAAACAGATCTGTTATCACAGCTGTATAGTGAATTCCCAACATTGCAAGCAGTAACTATAATATGTCCGCCAAATAGTTTATATGAAATTGTCACCTTTAAATTAGGTAGAAAATCTGCCATATTGATCGGAACAAGTTAATTTCCACACTCTCTGTTAGAATTGTGAGAAGAAAATAAACATGCAAGTAAGCAAGTCTATTTTTTAAGCTTGTTGTAATGCCCTGCACAATACTGCAGTCACAGTGTTTCAGCAAAAGTGGTATAAAACCTTAATTCAGTTGCACATTTCAAGTCAGAGAGGTGTGAATGCTGACATTATGTTGCACAGGAATCACAAAAGATTTTGTTACGCCAAACACTACGCGGGAAAAGTGAGGTTCAGAACAGTGACTAAGGTTTGTGTCAAAGTTTAATTGCATTCTCAGTGTGAAAATTATAAAACTGCTGACCTGTTGGAGAATTTGATGGCTTGCAGTCACACTGCATGGAATATGTAACATTATTATATGCAGCTCTGAGACTGGCCGCAGAGCTGAAGAAAAAGTCTGAGCTAACGCCTTTCTGTCTGCAATTTCTATTTCTGTTTCCGTTGCTTGTGGCTGATGTGTCCCATCTTGGAGAAGTCAATCTTCCTCACAAAGGAGGAGTCTACCTTCCCGGGGGACATCGTTTATTCATGTATCAGATTTATTTTTTGCTGTCATGGCCTCCCAGGGACCACACTGCATTTATTACAGCGGGATAATGAAAACTGAATTCATATAGTGAAGCCCCACATGCATTGTGTAACTTGGGTGCAGTGTGCAGGTCTCCTCCCTCCACTACAGCAGGTTCTGTTTCAGAATTAAGGAAGAATTTTGCTGTTTACAATAAACTTAAAAGTTCTGAACAAGCTAAACTTGTTAGTTTGGTGTAGAAAAAGTGAATATTTAAAGTCAGAAGTTGTGTTGTTACTTTTTTGCACTTGCAGTTTGCTTGAGTCTGAAACTGAGCAACAGATAAGTAGGGAAAACTCTCTGGTGATCTTAAAAAGAAAAGTTGCACATCAGCAGAATGCAGACATCATTCATGGTAATTTTATTCCAAACTACCTGGTTTTGAGGATTTCAGGTCTCTTTAGAGAATACTCTAAAGGCAGAAAGCAACTCACTTCTCTAAACACACCAATCTTCACACTTTGAAAGTTCTCAACGCAACACACTTTACACTAATCTCTACAGCTTTTTTGAAAGTGCCGTGTATCCATATTTAAAAATGTGAAATTGAAGTCCACTCATGGACATAATCTTCAAATTAGCTTGATTTTCATATAAGTTCTTTTCAGATGAAAAGACAGAAACAACACTGTTCAAATAAATGAATAGACAATTTATTTAGTGCAAAGAAACATTACCAAGAAGATTGGAAACAGAAAACGAGGTAGAGTGGAGGAAAATATATATTTTTTCTTGTCTATGCCCCTTTTCATTGGATAGAAATGCTTTTTCACAAATCTTTTTTTGTGTAAAGCATGTTTTAACAATAGCTATACACCACAATTATCAAAATGAAATAATCAAATACTGTGACGGCTTGTTCATTAAATTGTTATTGATAAACATTATTGTGTACATGCCAAACACAAAATAGAATAAAAAAACCTTTTTATCCAGGTTCTGTCAAATTTAATTAATCTGTCATAATTACCTCTCTAGGTGCAATTTATTGTCTCAACCATAGTATAGCAGAAAGGCAAACAAATAATAATAATAATAACTCATACTGTTTATTTTTACAGTAAAAAAAAATGACTGGAGTGTTGCCCTTCTATGTTCCCTGAGTACTCTTTTATATAACTGACGATAATCATATTGTCAGTTATATAAAAGTTACATTTTAATTAGTTACATTTTAATGCTGAACTTAAGTGAGGAATCACTTACAAAGGTAATGTATTAAGGGTCTGGATTATGTAAAGCCTTTCTCTTGTTTAATGCTTTTTTTTGTTTGTTTACTGTGTGATCAAGTTCCTTTGAGGTATTTCTTTTTCATTATTGATTATTCTTTCCTATGTTACTATCTGTAAAGGTTTCTTGTTGTGAATATTCTATGCCAAACTTGTCCTCTGAGCTCATTACTTGTTAAAGTCCCCCAACTAGCAAGATCTCCAGCCTCCTGGAGTGCAACCTTCAATTTGTGCCAGAAATCAGATACTCATTGTTCCTCTCCCGGACACACCTGCCCACTCTCATTTTGATGCATACGCCACATCCAGACTCACCTGTCCCTCCTCTACATTCCTACTAGATCACATCTGTTCTCTGGCTCCTCAGCACATGGACTCCTTTCAACCCCTCTCTTTAGTCTCGTTTCTACATTTTAAAGTAAGCAAATTATCACCTTAAGACGTACAACAAAATACTACCTTTAATGTATTTGCCAGTTTCCCCCACAGCAAGTCCCTGAAATATCAAACATGTTCTTTTAATCCTTGTCTCTGAGAGTTTAATGTTTCAGCATTTGGGTCTGGTTGTTAGCTCTGCAAAGTATTGTTTCTAACTAATAATGCTGGGGTAATGCACCTAATTTTCTAGCACACGTTGAAGTCATACAGTATACATGACACGATTGTTGTGCATTGTTGTATAATTTACAGAAAACATGTTCTCCTGGGTATATTTTATGTAGGAAATGAACAACATGAAACATTAATCAAATTAATTTCAGTTTATTTATGAAGCACTAATTTACAACAGTCATCTCCAGGCGTTTTACAGGATAAACAGATCTATGTCCTTGTTACATTCAAATCAGTCCAGCCTATTTCAATACATCTATAGTAAAATTAAAATCGACTAGACAGATGTTGAGTGACTAGATCGAGTTGATTTTGCAGCAATCTTTTTCAGTGTAGTGAGAGTTGAGAGGAACCACTCCCTCGAAACAATGAGATACCTTAAGCAAAACTACATTCAGTATCAACAAACATCTGATGTGATGGGCTAAGAGTTGAGAAGTCAGAAGACACAGAAAAACTATTCTGGAGCATTTATTAGGGAAAAAGATCCTTTTCTGAAAAACGAGTGTTTGACAACAGTGTCTCTGATAATCATGTGTCAAGGAAAGAACCAGAGCTAATCACAGAAGCACTGATCCAGGCATACTATCTATGGGGAAATAAAAAAACAAAATCAGTATACAAAGTGAATGTCAACAATAGTCCCATCAATAGGTTTGTCCCAGATGGAGAAAAAGTTGAGTGTAGAAGAAAATAAGCCATCAGGACTTTCGATGGAGAACAAAGTTAAAGTTAACGGTTACTTTCTTTGTTTCTTTTATTGATGGCAACAAAAAAGCAATTGGCTTTGTCCAAAAAAGAAACTGTGCTAAGCACAGAAGCACTGCAAAAGAGTACTTTCTATGAGAAATATAAGGTTGATTTTTAATTTTATCTGTCCATGTGAAGTACAAGATAATCCGAACAAAAGTTGCCTCGTTAATCAGAGTGTTGCATCCACATCACATTAACTGTTTAAATATCACTGTCATATTTTCCAGCTCAGCCCCGAAGTTTGGAAGAAGAAAATGAAAAAAACTGAATCAGAAATGACCTCTGAGCAAAGAGAATATCAAGATAAAGCTTGTACAAATTTCATCACACATCTGACAAACTGCTGGATATAAGAATTGCTCTATAATTCATTGTGTGTATTTTGTTTGTTGTCAAGCCTCATCACATACACACCAACCTAAAAGTAGAGAACAGGAACCTGTGTAGATGGAGAATCAGAAATTTTCCATAATCTTATTCTTTTTGTTTGTTTTTGCCATTGTGTATTCAGTCATCACATTACATGATGTGTATATGCTGGAAGAGCATCAGTCAGTGTTTATATCAAACATCAGAAGGACTGTGGTAGAATTGTTGGTGCCAGCCAGAATGCTGTAACTATTTCTAAAACTTGCCTCATGTCACCAGTCCAGACTGATTGCGTAACAGTGTGGATGATTAATTTTTGTCACAGTGTGGGACATAAGTCAGATGTTGTCTCTATATTGTCACAGACCACGTTCGTTCTTCTGTGGCCACAGCTACCCATGTCTGTTTGCAACCCCCTGAAACAACTATGTAAAATGACAGAAAAACAAATGCTGTGTATCGTGTGAATTTCACATGTCTCCCCAGTCACTAAGATCTGAACACTTGTGGGACTTGGCGGAACGAGGGATTTGCAGCATGGATGTGCAGCTGGTGAAGCACAGAAATTATGTGATGCAATCATGTCTACATGGACCAGAATTTAAAAGGGGTTTTTACAGCATGCAATGGGGTCCATGCTACCAAAACTGTTTTTATATTGCAAAAGCAGGCTGATTCCAGTGTTGTACTCAAGCTCTTAGCGACTAGACTGTGGACTGTGACATCACATAACATAGTTTAACTATAACTGCAAATAAACTATGCAAATAATTATTGTAGCTGTTTTGTTCAGACTAGAAGCTGCAGTGCTTTGCAGTTTAAGAGCACTGGTACTTTCAATTTACTGGACATTTGACAAGCAGTAGAATTTTATAAAGGGTCTTGGACTGCTGAAGGCAGAAGAAGAAACTTTATTATACACCCATCACACTATTGAGTATTTGCCTTTTGTTTCAATTGCATATGAAGACACAATCTCATAAAATAATAATGCTCTGCCTCTGCCTTACTACTCTACAAGTCTGGCTGCAAGGGATATTTTGGATGAGTAAAAAAGAAAACTACTTTAGCCTCTAAAGGCTATCATATAATGTAAACACCACGCATTTGCACCGCTGCTATGGAAAACGTTGAAGTCAGGTGTTGCAGCCATGATGTTATATAACATCATGCTGCACATAACAGCGCTGTTGAAAATTTACTTACCTCTTCATGCTTGATGTGTTAAGCTAAAACTGATGCCATTGACGATACATTTTCTGATTAATTCTGCCCTTAATTATATTACCCTTTTTGTGCACTCGTAGAACATTGAGATTAAATTCCCAGACAGTCAGGTGTTTCTAAGATACAGGAAAAAAAAAAAAAACATTAGATGATATTAACAAACATATTGAACCCATCTGGTATCTTGAGAAGTATCCTAACAACTTAAAATTATGAGTCCAACATTCTTAATTCCAAAGAATTAAGAATTCTTAATTCTTAATGGAATGGAGACATACATGAAGTCTCCATTCCAAGTAAGCAGTGGAGAATGTTACGTAATTAGGCTACTCTTTACTGTTTTCAATTTTGTTTTTAAGAAGCTATAGAAAACAATATTTTCTATAGCTTCTTAAATCTCAGTGTTTCCTCTAAATTCATTCTCACACTTTACTTTGATGAAAATGTAAGACTTTGAATTTTCTTCTCTTAGTATCCACTTCCTAACTGAACAGTGTTACATGTACAATAATGCAGTGCTTAGATATGTTGTTTTCCCATTGGAAAAATATGTTTTTCATTTTCTGACCTGGTCACTGGAAAAGGCTTAAAAAAAGTTTAAAGTTGTCCAAGTTTAGTCACCAAATCATTTATTTTTGCATCTCTAGTTTCAGATCCCAATGATCTGAAAAAAGGTGTATGATCTCTCAGCAACAGTTGCAAAATATTTCTTGTTTTGAGAAGTCTTTATCAAAGTTTGACATTAACAGAGACGGAGATCACTAAATTACTGATGAGAAATTTAAAGGTGGAAAGACATTTGCACACTTTACAGATTATTCTAGTGACTGACTTTTAAAGGACATGTTTACATCTCAGTAATAATCTGATATTAATCTTTCTTGGACCTTACGCTGAAGAAGGTCCTAAGATACAAACTGAATTTAGATCACCCTATCCAGAAGACCAAATAGAAGCATGCCAGTCTTGAGTGCCCTCCTTATATGTTTGCACAGTTAATCACAATATAATGTCTTGCAGGTTTTTTGGGCATATTGCAACAGACACTGCTGCTTTATGTCACATCCCCCAGGCTCTAGGAATTTGAGTGCAGAAAAAAAAAAATCTTCATATAAGAATATACATGCTTGGGTGCAAGAGAAACCATAAAATGCTGGTTTTTGAGGGATGTGGATGTGATTAAGGGTTTAAAAAGGTGCAAAATCTAGCATAAGAGGACTTAATGTGGGTTTAAGACTTTATTAGGGATTACAAATTGAAGATTCAATGTGCATCCCATGCAAACAGTATCTGAATATTGGCTTATTCTGAATAAGGTTGCCAGTCGAAATACTCCTATGCATATGAGATGTGTGCTAAATATTTCTGTGTTACTGCCTCCCAGATAAAACCCAGGCTTTGTTGTCTAATGGGATCCCTCACATGACTGCATGATTGACTGACTTACTAACTAAATTAATAACTTGTTTATCTATCAGCTTAGATAAATACTTTAAATGACTGGAATGCGAAATTTGATATGTTTCCATGAGCTGCAAAGTTGGATACATGCTGATTTTCTCACTGTGCTGGAAGTCAGAAAAACAGATTAAAAGAAAATGGAAAATACAGCAAGGGACCTCTATGGGGTGGAAAGCCAAAACCTTACAGCCTCTGTCCTTTGAGAGAGTCATTATCTCCTCCCCCTTCATCATCACACCATAATCATTTGTCTGCTTTACCACAAGTACATGTTTCCCTCATCAGTATCTGCAGTGCCATCTGACATGCTGCTTGCCTGACAGGTTGGCCTTTTTAAATGGTGCTTCGTCATTGAGGAAGGCATGTAGTTGCATTTGTGCGCTGGTTGTCCTTGTGTGTCAGGCTAAAGGAACAAATAGCTAAAGAAGGAGGAAGGGAGAATGATGTCACACGGGGAGAGAAGAAGAACTTAAAAGAAATGGGGGTGGAAGAGACAAAATGGCAGAGTACAACAAATGGTAGAGTTGTACAAAGGAGGAAGAAATGCTACATTTCTTTCTGTGATAGCTTAAGAGAGGCCTAATATAAAATGACATTGTAATAGGTGGCGTTTAAAATTGCTCTTTAGAAAACAAAGAGCAGTTTTTGCCCTCAGTCTAGCTAAATAATGCTTTAGTGCCACAAATGTTACATTTTGTGAAAAGACAACTTAACATTTTGTAATGAATACATACTATAGGACATTTTAAAGATCCACAATTTTATTTATGTTTTTAGGTTTAGAAATCATAAAACATTTACAAAAATCTGATTGACACATTTTGTTCTATGGGATGCTGTTTGTGGAAAATGATCTAAATAAAAAACACTTGGTTTCAAACACAATGATGAGAAAAAGTATCAGTATTACTAAGTATCAGTGATACATATCACTGATACTTAATTCTTCCATCATTCTGTTGTTGAAATTTAATGCAAGATTTATGCCATACAAAAAAAATAGATAAATAAAAAAAAAAAAAAAAACATAAAACACTGCTAATCTGCTGTTACAGATCTCTGGTCTAGTTTGGCTGCCATGTCTTGTTAGATTTGTAGTCACACCATTCTACTTCAGTTTTTGTTTAATGGGTTCAATACCATATATAAGACAGTTAACATTTGGGACATTATTTTATAACCTTTCTCTGCTATAAACTTTGCCACAATGTTATGCCAATGTGTGCTGTATGCTTGTTTACATGACACTGAGTGCAAATATCACTTACAAACATGAGCCCTTTACAGAACAGCTGCCTTTATTCTTTGAATAATAAACAAAATGCATCCACTTGTTAGGTGACTGCGGTACAAGTATATGGGGGGAAGGAATGCATAGATATTTTCTGGTTTGAATTAGTTTTTTACATAAAATCACAATAAAACACAGTGAGATCTGTGGTTGCAATGTCACAAAGTGTGCAAATGTTCAAGGTGTACGAGTAGTTTTGCGAGGCATTGTAGCAGCTGTGGGCATGTGACACACTGATAACTTGGACAGATGGAGAGGAATCTTACATACTTAAAATCAGAGCCAAGTGATTTTTAAAATAGGGCAGACAGAGCCAGTTTTCTCTTAGTAGTTTCCCCTCTCTCTCTCCATCTCTCTCTTCATGCTCCATCCTGTCCTTCTCACTTTCTCATTTCTGTCTTACAAGCTTGCTGGACCCGTCTTGCTGACATGCTTCAGCACAACCGCTAAGCACATCGCACTGTTGGGTCTAGAGTTCACACTGCTGACAGTGCCAATTCATTAGTGTCCACTGACGCAGGGCCAAACTCCCATGCCACAAAGCATTACATTTTTCCCCCCACAAAAGCTTTCTTTTTCTCCAGGTTTTGTCTGCAAGGAGATGCGATTACAAACTACGTGCTTACATCCTTCACACCAAGAACCTATTAGGTAGACGAATGAAAAAAAGAATGACAGCTAATCCACCAGAGCATCTGAAAACTCAACCAGGGGCCTCAATTATATGCGGATGGCTTCCTCTGAGTCTTTTCACCGCTTTAATTAGATCGGATCCGCCTTCTAATTATTCTAATTGATGAATTATAACTTGATTATGTCATATTACAGCTCAGTAAATCTAAAATGTGAATTTGCTTGCCAAATACCGAACAGAGTACCAGTCATCTGAGGAAAAAAATTGGTTGGCCTTGGCCATGGCGAGGGAGATGCACAAGAACCACAGCAGACATTACATTTTTTTTCAGATGCTTCTCAGGATTTGGGCTCCTTTAATCACTTGAACCCCAATCAATTAGACCTGAGCTCGTGTTATTTCAATAACTAATCTGGGATTTGGGGGCAGAGTCTTCATAGTGTTTATGCCGTAATTATATCCAAAATGCATTAGCAAATGTTTTTAATTTATATTTATGTCTGATTTAGCACTGGCAGAACCCAAGGAGCTGTGCTGCTTTAATGTATCCTCCATGAACAACATTAACAGGAATTTGATGATGTTAGATCTGCTTAATTAGAAACAGCAAGGGATTTGTTTGATGTGATAAAAATATCATTTAAGGTGAACAGAAATTTGTGAGGTCAGGAGTATTACTGCCTCCCACTTAAAGAGGAGACGGTCTCTGATTAAGACTGAGCAGCTCCAGTAACAGTGGGAGTAGAGCTGGGGAATGCTTGCTACTGATTTTAAATAAGAACTTAATGAACATTCAGCTTTCTCTTTGGCTCACCTTTGACCTGCATCATGACCCTCCTCCTGAACTCCTTTGCCCCAGCCATCCGCAGCAGATAAAAATGTATGTGGGAAGCAGGTTGACAAATGTGTATCTGTAAATCTCTCCCGCCAGAACATGCAGAGACAATCAGATCAGAGGTTAGAGTCCACCCAGGCTTGATTTACAAGGGAGCTTTCGCCACTTTACGTCATCCATTAGCATCTGATGTCTGATGGTACTCAGCCTAAACAGCCCACCACACAATCAGTGGACTTATTTTATCAAAGCTACTGATAAAGTGTATGGTACTGAATTTACCTAAGGCTTTTGCCTTCGGGGGATGTATTTGCTCAATTAAATACAGTTAAAAAGACAAAAGGTTTGCTGATTAATTATTTAGCCACTCCAGCAACTGAAATAATGTGAGTGTAGGCGGAGGTGTTGAATTTCTGCCACACAGCAGAAGTGGTTAATGAAAGGCAGCTTGTTGCTACACATGCATACAGCTTTCAGCTTCATAACACATCTGATTTAGTAATATAAGTCTGAGCTTGGTGTTGTCTGTTTGCTATTGTCATTGGTTTGGTTGTGATTTCTAAAGTTGTAATAGATTAAGTGCAGTTCAGACCCCGAACTCACAACCAACGACAGGTTAAACAGGTTTTATCGACAACAATTCGAATGCGCAAGATGATTGATGTTTATTCTTGGGTACAACTTTCAGATCAAACTCTACAAAACAGACAGGAGAGTGAGTAACTGGGAGTACAAACAGTAAGTAATGTGTAAACTGGAAGTGAAGGATCACCCAACAGAGGTTGTTTTCCAGGAGATCCTACTGAGAGACTCTGACCTCAGCAAACTTTACTAGGTGAAGTAATTGTTGAAGAAAAAAATATGTCTATTTACCAGGGATTGCTTTTCTTGCAGGGCCATGTAGAGGGGGATCCACAAGTAATGATATCATGGAGTGAGGAAACTCCATCAGGGGGGTAAGTCAAAGTAAACATACAGATTGTCTTTAAAGGGCATGAATCAGGTGTTATAGTGTCAACAATCCAAATCTCAATGGTCAGGGAAAAACACTAGCACAACAACAGGGCAAATGAGAAGGCAGATCAGATTTGGAACCCATGAGGGAGTATTCAGAATCTAGGTGAATGAAGTAGGATTCAGAGCCCAAATTAGACGAACTAACTAATAATATTAAATAAGCTATTATTATGTTGTCAGGAAGCAGGCAGAGGTGATGGTCAAGAGGCAGAAAAAAGAGTCAGAACATGATCAGAAACAAGGACATGGGACGCATGACACTCTCCTGAGCAGAGCAGCAGCACAGGTGGGAGCCATCAGTAGCCAGCAAAAGTGATAGGTACAGAGGATCAGCAGGGAAGTCATGTCAACTTGTTCTCATTCAATCCCCTTTTTATTTAATAGCCCTAAATAAAATTTTGTCCAACCCGCTCTCTTCAGAAGTCACCTAATAAGGAAGTAGATAAAATTTTATTTCTATATAAAGTCAACTGTAAAGGTCTACAAGGTTTGTTAGAGAACTTTAGCCATCAAATGTTTCAATGAGACTTAGAATCTCTGCAGATAGGCCACGGATAATGGACTGGGTTCTAAAGCTGGATCCAAATCCTTGAACATCTCACGGAGCTCTGTTGAACCCATCATTTGATTAGAGTTTGATTGTGTTCTTTTATAACTCTTATAACGAGAATCAAACTGGAATGTACAGTATGCAATTGACTTCTAGTCTGTTCATGTGATTGGATTGAATGCACTATATACTTCTGTACAGAAATTGCATATTCTTTTAGAAACTGCCTTGAAATAAAATTTGTTGTGAGTCGGCACTGTATGAATGAACTGAAGTGAGTTCAATTGAATTATGCCACTGCTGCAAACCCACCAAAACATGGCCATTCATCTAAACCGGCAGGCCAGGAAAGACCAACATTGGTGGAAGACTCAGCCAAAAAACTTGTGGGAACTCTAGAGGAGATGCAGAGTACTAATGCTCAAGTGGTAAAATCTGGTTAACTATTCAAAATGAACGCCACAAATATGACATTCACAGAAGAGCTGCAGAAAGAGAGACTTTTGAAATTAATCCAAAAGGAAGAAGCCCAATTCAATATAGAGGCATGGAAAATAAGTGGAAGACAATGTTTTGATCATGTACAAGCAGATAGATAGATGGATCTCATTCAACAAATTAAAAATGTTTTTTAGTTCATAACATGAGACAATAAATACCTTTTATGAAATATCATGTTATACTAAACATATTGCAAGAATTGCCAGAAGAGTCATTTGTGCTCCTGTTTCTTGTTTTGTCTCTTAAGAAGTTATATTTTCTCTTTGACAAGATGTGAATTTTCTCAGAGAGAAACTGTTGTCATGTTGATTAATCTTTTGCAGATTTATTGAACTGTCTGCAGCACCGTGACAGTCAGCACAGGGGATTTACGTATTTTGTTGTGATGACATGATCTTTTTTCAGTGGCATACTGAGCCAACCATTGTGAAATTTCTCATGAGCGGTTTTTGAGAAGTAAACTTTTCTGTAATTTCTATCAGCAAAATTATCAATTCACAACATTAAAAAGTAAAAATCCAATGCATCTGCTTTACTATGAGACCTGATTTTGTGCTTCCCAGCAGTCAAGCTGAGAGCATAAATCTCACTTGCTGAGTTTGAGGCCAAGGACGATATTAAATAAGCAACTGCAGCAGAGTGACAGATTGATCTGCTGTGAACATGATACAGATGTAACCACGCAATTCATTTTCCCACACTGTCAGTGTATTAAGATGTAAGGTGTGTTTTCTTTGGCCCAGTAAATAAGCTATTATTGTGTCAGTCCCTCAGAGAGTAATTTTATTATTTATAATGTTTAGATGGATAAACTGTTTTATATGGTTCAAACAGGCAACTCAGTATGCATAATTCAAATTTTTAAAAGTCTATGATTAATCCTTGAAGAAACAGGATTAAAAATGTCAATAAAAATTACATGTTTATTAACTTTTAGTAATCTAACCTAAATGAAAATTGTGACAGATGCTGTGGGACCAACAGTAGATAAAAGTTTCATAACGGTTAGTTAAAAAAATAGTTCACTTTACATAATATTTTTCTTTTTTAAATAAGTTGATGTTATAAAACTATTCCGCAGCCTGGCAAAATATCAAAAATGAATTTTTCAGGGATGGTGGGTTCAAAGCCATCTTCAAACCTCAGTGCACCATCAGTACGTAATATCTCTGAAAAACCCACATGAACTCAGGTGGATATTGATCATGATGCAGGCTGTATACGCAAAAAGAAAATAAAAATCTGAGTGAGGTCAAGAAAAAAAAAAAGTACCCTCTTTGGGAGTTCCAACTCCCACAGTCCCTAGTTAACCCGAACATCAGCACAAAGTGAGGCAGCTCTCAAGGTCAGAGGAGACGCCTATACCTACATAAATCATGAGTGGAGTCATCACAAGAAAAACCTCGAATGCCCATAAGCGTCTCTCAGTCCCATGTGTAAGCATCTTTCTTCCTTTTTGCCTCACAAAGGCATTCATCACATTTTCTTTCCATGTTTTTCCCTCTATTCTTTTATGACTGATGTGCTAGTTGAAAACTATCCAGTAATAGTAGATCCACAGGCATTAGCATTCAGCCATTTAAGTCTTTTTATCAGCTCTTGGTGTTAGTATGTGCTAAAACCTCTTGAATGAATATTTACTTTGCTTGGAGGAGTGAGAAGGTAGAAGAGTTTCATAGGGGGAAAGAATTTGGGAAAAAAAATTTTTATACATTTTAGCTGGCATCTATAGCTTGATTTCGGTGGTTGTCATTTTCTTTTTTGGTTGTATTTTTTGGGGGACGGTTTTCCTTTTACTGCGGATGACCTATATTTGTTACGATCAAATGTTTACATTCAGCCTACCCTGACGTGAAGGCCTGAGTCAGTCAGCACCGCAAAAGTATTCCTATGATGAAACTTTTTTACATTCAGTTACATAAGTCCACATATTGGGCTTTTATGTGACAGACCAGCAGTAGGAAGGGGCTAATTACAAAGTGGAAGAGAGAGGTGGATACATAGGTTTTGCAAAAAAAAATTTGAGAAGTGTCACATACATTCATGTTCAGCTGCCATGCGTTAAAACAAAAAAAATGCTTTTAGTATGTATGCCAGAAACTTCTTTTTTTTTTTTTTTTGTCTATAACTACATGACCTTTTTATACATGTTTCCTGTGTCCCCCACATGGCTGCTTGTTTACTAATGTTCTATAATAAAACCTTGGGAACCTTAATAGAAAATAGAAAACTTAAAACGAACTTAGAAAACATACAGATGGACTCTATTTATTAAGTAGCTGAATTTGGAAAGTAATTTATTTTCACTGGATTTAGGGGTATTAGACTAAAAGTGGTTGAACACAGGTGCAGGGTATAGCACTGTCACATGAAATCCTGTAAAACACATAGTTTTGTATAATATTGTGATTTAACAATACTTATGCAAGGGACTGTAAGTATCAATGCTTCAAACTAATATACAAAATACTAAAACTATAGCAAACCTTAAGGTAGTGATGTTGTGGTTAGTGGTTTTAGTTTTATCCCTTTAATATTTCAGTGCAATTATGCAAATTTTGAAAGTTCTACAAATCAGCCCCAAAGATTCTTGTTCCACAGAAATATCACAATGCTTGTGCGAACTTTATGCTTTTCCTCACTGTCTTACCTAGATCACCATGACCAATATTTGTATAATGCCTATCTTGTAGGTGTTGCAACAGTGTGTTTGGCAGCTACCAGGTGGAGGAAGCAAGCAGAAGTAACACTGTCGATGAACATTAGGAAACAGGAGACACCAGACTTCACCAGCCACAAAAGTGTGCACACTGCAGTGGCAGGCTTGAAAGAAATTGGCAAGGACCAAAAGGAAACCGGGGGGAGATACACTGAAATGTCGTTAACTGATGCTTGGCAGGTGAGTAAGCTGATGCAATGCCTTGAGCCAGGTGGGAAGTGCACAAGTAGTATGAGAAAGTGGAACCACCAAAAAAAGGAAAATGTTAAGGAACATATAAAAAAAATAAGGGAAGAAGTATGGAGGCTGATGAAACTGAAACCAAGTTCATCTTTATAAGTACAGGCTCTATATGTTCTCAACAAAACCACCTCAAATCTCTCTTTCTCTCTCACTCTACCAATCTGTCTGTAGTGGTAGCTGCACTGAAATAAATTGGAATGCATGTTCTAATTTCTGTTTTTGTTCTAATTTTGCAAAGTCCTCCCTTTACTGAGATTTTAAAATTAGGAAAGACTAAAACATCATGTGCTTTAACCTTTTTATGTTCTTGGCTCTGATGCTGCCACCATAATAAGTGAAAATACTAACAGAAATATCTACTGCAGGTAAGATATTA
This sequence comes from Girardinus metallicus, assembly GCA_903067095.1. NCBI lineage: Eukaryota > Metazoa > Chordata > Actinopteri > Cyprinodontiformes > Poeciliidae > Girardinus > Girardinus metallicus. Next base: position 32,475 of record CAEGAE010075648.1, read on the forward strand.
CCTACTAATAATCTTTCAACTCAACATTGCTTCAAAACTTCCACTTTAACATTTTTAAATTAGAAATTGCATACTTTAAGAACAGGCTCTGACTTGAGGAATCTTAAAGAAGTGACATTTCTATTTCAGTAAATGATGGTGAAAATTTTAGCAGACCAGTGCAACCTACTGAGTGTCTCACCCAGAGAAATCAAAGCATTGATCAAAGTTAAAATGCATAATACGTTAAAACATTTACACAGTGTGTAAAAAATAAACTACAAATGTACTAGTTTCCAATTGTATCCAAATAGAAAAGTAACTTTTGTGTGCAATGACTGCCTTTTAATTTCACTTAATAAATGAAAAAATGAACTTTGGTCTGTGAACTACTAGCTTTGTGCTTTCTCCATCTCATAACAACAAAGCAGAGGAAAATTTCTCTTTGCTCCAGACGCAAATAACTTTTCTTTATAATTGCATTTTAACAACTTTATATGTGAAGCTTCTGCTGGATTGTTGCAAAGTCATAAGGTTTATTTGTTTATATCATTGTTTATCTGCATAAGGACAAGCGTTAATTACGCGCATTAACACTGAACACTATGACATTTATAGCCTTAAATACTTTGCAATACACATCCCCAGATGGGCCTTTAGCAATGTAAAACTGTTTAAAAGACAGTAAACAGCATAGCAAGATAAAATATCATACATAACATAAATCTTAAAATTAGCTTAAAACAGACTGCAAAAGTCTCTGAGAATATACCGCTTTTTGCTGTTAATAAATATGTATACAATCCCCCTATATGCATGTGTAATGTGTCATTTAAATGTGCAGAGAGAGTTTCTATTTGCTCAATGAGGCCATTCTTGATGAACATCTGCCTCTTTGCAAACTCAGTTTTGAACATATTTAACTTTGTGAATTTGCCCCTCCATACAAAAATCTGTAGCACTTTGAATGGGAAGAGGTGAAACTGAACTGCCCGGCTGAAATATTTTGGTAAGAAAAACTTTTGGTGAGAAAAACTTGTATAAAAATACTTTGTACGACATTTTCTCTTTTCTGTTGGAGTCTGGCTTTTTCACGAACCATTATTAGCATTTCTTTATCATGACTCGTTGATACACCTTTGGAGAAAAATGGGTAATTAAAAAGCCAATACCTCTTGCAATTTCTGGAAATTTACTTATTATTGATCTCCTTTTCTCCTCTCCTGCTGTGAACCAGATGCGTTTCTCTATTGATCTCACATCACACTGTGCAGTGTACCGGCACAATATTTTTAAATCTCAGGCTATTATGTATTGATCTACAAAAACTTTTAAATTTTTTTTCCTTCAAAATACATACAAGTTAGTTTGATGGGGTGTCATTTTCAGCTCAAAGCAATATTAAACTCACTGGGGTATTAATTGCTATGCTCATACAGAAAATGAAATTGTTTTCATTAATTTCTCCCAAGTAATACTGCAGTGTTCATGTGCACCATTAGCACAAAGGGCATTCTTGGATTGCTTCACTCTTTTAAAATGAATCCTTTTACTCTATCAGCATCATTTCTCTGAAGGTGTTTGAAATGTTCTAAGCATGCAGCCATCTCAGTGCAAATTCATGCCTGATTTACATGATTTCTATATATGGCTCTCACTTCAAGGTACACCCATTGCGGTTTTGATACAGAAGTGCTTTGTTGTTAGGAAACAAGGAAAAAAAAGACCAGAAAACAAAAACAAAAAGTCTATTTCTGTCAAACGACAACCCTCTACAGTCTTGCGGATGTCAGAAGTTGAATTTACAAGACAAAGGCGGTGAGCACGCTGCAGCTCTCTCCTGACAGATGGATGAGAAATAAACAACAGTGGCTCAGAGGAAAACACATTCCCAGTAAGCAGAAGTGAGACATTTGGCAAGATGTCCACTGTTTTTAAATGACAGCTAAGGGTCTGTCGCTTTGTTCTTACTCTAGTATCCATTAGTCATGTTTAGACTGCAACTTTGGTGTCTCTTTTACTTTATTTTTGCAACCATGTATATTCGCTGCTCTGTTGCGTGGGCCAGCATTAGCGTCACACTTTTTCTATTTTTTTACGTGAGAGCCACATTTCTTAAACTTATATTTATATGGGAGTCCTTTAAAATTACAACACATTAATAAACAAAAGTCATTTAATTTTATTTAGTTATTTTTTTTATGAATTACTAGCTATTAAAATAATTAATTTTAATCCGTGTGATCTACTAAAATTTTACATCTTTTCACACTACAAAGCTATCAAGAACTTTAACTTGTGCACACAAGAAATTCTCTGCGTATGAATGTGTAATGAGTTTTCATGGAGTCTCATCCAGCCAGGTTTATGAATATGCATGATTTTTTTATTATTATTATTTTAGAGACTTCCCAGTGTTTGCGAAGTTTTCCAAGAAAAGGGTGTGATGGATCTCAATGTTGCTGCATCAAGGTAAGTGACAGCGAGACATTCTCGAAGTTGTTCTCAGGAGCACAAGAAGAAAAACAACAAAAGCACATTGTCTGTGATTCTGCATGTACGTTCACACCCTTTATCTGCGCCAGAAGAAGTGGGTGGTCACACTGCAAGGTGAAAACTCACACCTAGGATTAAAACACTCACAACAGATCTGTAGTCCTGTGTCAACAATCACCCGATTATCTCTGCTGTAGGGTAGTGTGCAGGCTGCGTTTAATCAAATTGAAGATTTTGTTATTTAAATTTATTTCGAAGAAAGAAAACTTGATTATGGTTAGATTGGAATTTAATAATAAACACAATGCAACCTTATGATACCACTAAACAGTTTAACAAAATGTCTTATGAAGCATAAGCGATTAACCTCCTATACTAATGTACTATTTATTTAGCTTTATCTTCTTGCTTTAGAATATAGATCATGTCTAAAGATTAAAATCTAAGGTCAGAGGTCCATAACAAGTATTTTCTAAGTTCCTTTCAACTTCTACGCAACGCTTTTCATGAGCTGCTGTAATATTTTATAGCAAAATGTAATGATCACACTTATTTTATAGGATTGATTAACATAATTGACTTACTTAGCTACTGTGCCCAAATAAAAGGTCTTTTTCTAAAGGCAAATATAAATCAAAGTAAAAACCTGTACCTAAATATAAACAAGACTCTGACAAAATTAAATAAGTGAGATAAGACTTTTAGTCACAAACTGTATACAGTCAAAATACTCAGAAAACTGTGTGAAGAATGAAAATGTTACACAAACATTGATGCGAAAAAACAATATAAATGGAGGAGCCAAAGGCTGCTATTACTTACTATTACCAAGTAATTAAATTTTCTGAAAAATTAATTTTGAGTTTTCACTAGTTGTAGGCTATAATAATTAAAATAAATTCATAATGAAATCTATCATTCTGCATATGATAAATCTTAATAATTGAGTTAAATTTTCAAATTGAATCCCTGAAATAAATTAACATTTAAATTTTATTCAAATGTCCTATATTCTGCATGTGGAAAAGTAATGTACATAGTCCTAATGGTGGTACACTATGAACTCTACACACATAACCTCAGCCAGAAGATAGGAAGTGATGTTCCACAAAATATGCTAAATATTTGAGCTTTCAAACCCAGGAAACATGGATTTTTATGCCAACATATATCAAAATATATAAAGCAGCAGGTTTTTTTTAGATTGCTGGATACACTTTTCATTGCACTGCAAAAATATCTGCCTGCATGCTTTTCTGCTGTTTCCTTTCCGCGTGTGAATGAGAGACTGTGGCCGATGCCGCGCTCAGGTGATGAATGACCAGCCGTGGATAAAGTACACAGCAATAACCCCTAGGCAATTCGAAGAACACTCAGGAATGGGCCAGTGAATTTATCATTCAATTGTCAGAGGATTTTATCAAGTGTGTTTTCTCTGGTGTCTTCTGATTTATTTTACAATTTGTAAAAGTCGCTCTGAGTCAGCATTCGACAACCAATGAACAGCAAGCTTGAGCACAATCGAGGAGTTGAACAGTGTCCTGTGAACAGCAGGGAGATGCCTTTTTAAAATGTTTAAATGTAAGAAGTGGTTAAAATTCGGTGTCTGTCCAGAGCATGAGTGGTGCAACAAGCAAACAGGATGTTTAAACAGAAACGGACGACCTCGCTCTCTCTCCTCTCACTGCTCAGACGAGAGTGCGTGGGTTTGGGCAGCATGGTGTAGGAAGCACAAACCCTGCTGAGCCCTGTGGGCTATGAACACTCATCAGCACATGGAGAGTTGTTCGCTATTTTGAAGGGAATATTTGCGCTCTCCCCCATTACACAAATGGGTCCACAGCAGCGGAAAAGTTTCCTCTACGATACCTCTTGTTTATTTCTAATGAGCAGGCTAATTGTTAATTATTTTCTTTCTAACTGTGGTGGTGGACCTGGCCTCTCAATCTGCAGTGGCAGGCCTCTTAAGGCTTGTAATGGGGCTAACGTGATATTGAAACTCATGTGCTTTGTCTTGCAGTGGCATTCTGTCCCCTCTAAACCTCCCATTAGCCAACAAGCACAGCAGGAAGGCAGCCCTTGAGGGACATTACCAGTCCCACCTCTTGAAGGCGTAACATGTAAGCTGCTGGGAGGGAGGAGCCCTGTTTTCTGCCTTGCCCAGTTCTCTACATCTCTCTGTGGGCTTGGCAGTGTCAACGTAGGGGTGGCAGTGATTGATGACACCCACTGTCTTTAACACAGTATGGAAATATAGCACCAGATGTCTTCACGGATGTATGGTTCTGCAACGTTCTGTAAATCCAGGTCTTAAGAATATAAAATATAAGTTTGACATTGCATGTTAATGTGATGACTAACAATAGCTGTACAGCTGTGTTTTAATAACTAAGAAAGTCATCTAAATTGTTTATTTTTCTAAATCCACTGTAATATGGTTTAGCATTCAACGATACACAAAACCTTAGTTATACACATTACATATTATGATCCAAAGCCACCAGAACTGTCTACTGAGAAATGTTTGGGTTCCTCATGCTTTCCTCTGCAGAAAAACTTGATTCTGATTTTATTGTCCAGCAGAACTTAACACCTGCCCACTGCCAAATGCAATAATACCTTGTTTAATTGCAATTGTACTATTGAGCTTGACCCAAAAGAGATTCTGTGGAATGATGTCAAGAGTTCAAATAATGCAGATGAGCTGCAGGCTACCATTGAACCATACTGTACCCTTAATACCATACAGCAGAGCCACTGCCTTATAGCGTACTAAAGAGGCACTCACTCGGTAATGAGTGTGTATGCTGTCCAGTCCCTGGACATACCTTTCAGTAGGCTGAAATGCCTGTTTTGTATATGTGTTTTTTACTTTGGTGTAATATTCAAATGTTCAGGGAAATAGAATTTTGTGTTTTCATCAGCTATAAGAATTAACTTCAAAATGAACAAAAATAATACCTTAAATATATTTCATCAAAAAAAATGTATGGGCTTCATATTTTCAGCTGAATTACCAAAAAAATAAAAAAATGTTTTGATTCATTTTCCAAACACAGTACTGTGTTTAAAATGCACAGGCATTTTAAGGGCATGAACATTCACAGTAAGTAGTTGTTGCTTGAAATTCTCTCTGTATTCATTTCACATATGGCAGCACTATGTCCAGAGAAATATCAATCATGCTACAGGTCGCTTCTTGTTCATGATGACAAAACTTGGACTTCTTATTTTTCCCACGAGTTTAATTTGATGTAATAATTTTATCGTCTTTACAAGAGTGCAGATATGTTAAACATTCAGAGGTTATTTTTATGCATAGGGGAAAACTTGGCAGGAGGAAGTTATTTGTCGGTCTGGTGAAGTGGGAGGAAGTTCCATTTAATTGGATTTTGATGCGCCCTGTTGTCATGGCACCCAGATCCCAACCTTACACATGAGCTTGTGCCTGTGTGTATAAAAGTGTGTAAAACAGAGCAAGGATGAGAGTGAGACAAGCAAATGGAGAAATAAAGACATAAATATGAGCAGATGTGAAACAAGGCGGGGGGGGGAGGGAGTGGGTGAATTTTCTGACACTTCAAGTGATCTTCTGAAAGGAGCATTTACTCATGATGTTCTAGCGATTTGAGAAATAAAAGTGCTTGGCTATTTGTCACAACGGGCTCACGCTACAGCTGGTTAAGTGGCCACGGATGCCTTCACCAGGAGCAAGTGAGATCCCAGCCAAGAGGTTTAGTGCATGTGTAATGAAGGAACACAACGTCCATCTGTATCTCAGTCTGCTTTGATGTGGCTTGTGCTCCATCTTGACTGATCTCAATAGTCAACTGTATCAAACATCAGAGCAGAAAGTCACGTGCAGCATTCATCTGCAAAACTCACAGCATTTCATAACAAGCAACAGGCTGTAGGGAAAAAAATAGTTTGGACACCAAATGATTACTTTAAATGATTACTTTTGGAAAGGGCAAATCAAGTATTTTGTTACTAGCAATACATTAGTAATATAATAATTATACAAGTACAGTGAAGCTCACTTTAGAGTCAATTTTTTTTTTTTTTAGTTTTTTGTGCTTTTAATTATTCTTTCTATTTTCATTTACAAATAATGATACAGAACCCAACTTTGATTAATTTTACAGGACAACCCAAGTCATTACCAGGAAACCAATCAATAAGAAGAGTGATCAAATATGGAAACTGAATTCTGCCAGAAACATTTTGGTTTTGTTAGGGGACATCAATGTACTTAATATATTTTTTTCAAGCCTATGCAAATTATGTCCCTTTATATATTAGCAAACATCCCTAAGAAATGTAACATAATGCACTTGAGACATATTTCTGTGGAATAATCTTGAATGCCTAAAATTATGCATGCTGCTGATGAATGCATGTAAACTTCTGAAGGACACTTTATCTCATTTCTGTACACTGTAGCACAGACTAGTAGACTCTGATTTCTGATTTTTAACAAATTACAAAAAAATCCTTGATAAACAAGTTGCTGTCGATGGTCAGTTCAATTTAGAAACAATGTTTTGAGTGTTAACTGCAGGTCAAATCCCACAAAAATATCCTCATCGGAAGCATCAAAACAGATGCTTCGGATGTTGGGTGTGACCTAAATAAGTTCAGATTATATATATCCATCCATTCATCCAAAAAAGCACCAAAGAGAGTCAGTGAGCGTGTATGTAAACACCAATATTGACATAGCGAGCTCTAGCAGCAGGTTAACTTCGCACAGGGGAGCTGTAGCCAATCCAGTGAACCACATGAACACACAGAGGGAAACACTTGGGTTTGAGGGCTCCATATGCCTTATGTCACTTTTATGACTCTGACATTCCTTATGATTTGGCATTTTTTCTAAAGGATTTCAACTCAGCTTATTTATTATTATGAAGTAGCACCACTTCATAATAATTGTCATCTCAAGGCATTGTGTAGGACAAACAGGTCCAATTTATATGCAAATATAGAATAATTGAGTCCAAAGTTCATTTGATTCCATCTCCTTAGTTTAAATACAATCTCATCTAAGTGAATCTGATGTATTCAGATTCATTTTCATCATTTAATTGTAATAAAGTCAGAAATAATTGATTTTAATTAACAAGTAGAAAAAAAGCCAGCTGATTTAATGTTTCGGTAAGAGAAAACAAATCAATGTGATTAAAAAGATGAACTATTTAATAAAAGGAGTTCTTATGTTGATTAAGCAACATTTAAAATACAGTATATACGGCTCTGTTCTGACACTGGCTTATCACAGTTTTGGAAATTTTATAGATTCAGCAAAATTCTTAACTTTCTCCAAAGAGGGATGCCTTCTCTATTAATCAGGCCAGCTTTCAACAAAACCAGTCATCTACACATTGTTTTCCAGAATCACCTAAACAACCAGCGGCTGAATGAGGACATGAGACTAAAAATTTAATAATTTCACCAATATGGGAGTGGATCATAAAAGCCACCTATCAATTTAACCACACACAGTTAGCCAGTAATAATTCATTTTAAAAAATGTACATCCTTCAATTTGGCTCAGAGTATGCAGGCTAACTGGGAGCCCAAGTCTGCCGGTTTTGAAGTCTTAGTTGTAAAACCGTTGAAAACAATTGAAAAACTTTTATTCTATTGAATCAGGACATAACTACTTCCTGCAACAATGGGGAAAAGTCTATGAAAAGTGCAATTTCTTTGGTTAACTTTGGACAACCTTACCCAAACTTTGTGGTAAAAGAGCTGTGGAGGAATAATATATAAAACGCATGTTCCAAAAAGGAAGCGCAGTAAAAATGAGGTAAATTGAGTCTTACAGCATTAAATAACACCCACCCCTCCCCTTACACATTTAATTGTGATAACTTACTGTTCCTCATAACTTTTTTTTCTTGAATATCTTTTCATGAAGTTGGCAGACATAAAAAATAGATGAAGAGGCATCTCCGTTCGGCATGCCAGCACCCACATTCCACATCAGTGCAAACAAGAATCTGGAGCATCCAAATTTAGTCAAACGAAATCTGGGGTTAATCACCCAAAATACAACGCAGACACTCAAACATCTGTTAGAGACGGGAGAAAATGCAATGATTTTGCATGCAAAAATCATCTCCTTTATACTAGAGTTAAGTTATTTTTCTATCTGTGGTGGAAAAAATATATATATTTTTTTTAACAAGCTAGAAATAATGTGGAAGGAGGAACAGTGGTTGTGTCCACAGGGCAGCCTGGCTTTAAACTGCAGGAGGTGATTAAAAAATCACAACCTATTACTTTTATAAAAGCAGGTTTCTTATTAATTATCTGCTTCAGAGAAAAGAAAAGCCATGCATGATGATTACTAACTACTAAGAAAAATTCTGATTTGAATATTTCCCAAGTTCATGTGTACAGCCACTGCTCTTCAGCTAACTGTGCACTGAAAGAAATTTGTTTTCACTCTAAAGTATGGACTTTATTCAGTTTAAGTAAAAATGTAGCAAGTCTAAGAAGTGAAGAGATTCACAAGCTAAAATATTGAGTTTCCCTGACTGATAACTTACTGATAAAATCTTTTTACATGGTTAGCTCTTGCTAATTACCAACACAAGGGTCAGCCAAAGAAAACTCATATTATTGTTAACCAACACAAAGAGAAACAAACAGAGAATAGAACAGGCTTTACTTCCCCTAAAGAATTAAGAGGGTATCCTATGGGAAGATCCATGCCCATTCATCTTTAATGTATCGCTCAACTTGTGCTCCGAAACCCCTGAGGACTGACATTGGAGAACAGACAGAATAGAAGAAGAATGTGACAGGGAAAGAGAGAATTTGGAAGGAGGAAAATAAGGGAACACAGGGCCAGCTTACTGGGGAATAGAAGTATAGTGTGAATGATTGATGAGAAGTCAGAGCTGTTGGGGCGCATTCACCAAGTAATAAAAATGGATTAATGCAACTGTTTTCACTCCCCGTAGATCAGATCGCTATAACAATAAGTGAGGGGTCTGGTTTTGGGAACTTTTAAGTCTATTAACTGACCGGCTTTCATCCCCCTCTGGAGTCCCTGCATCTCATTCCTTGTTTTATTCTCTTTCTGTTTTTTCTTTTCTTTTCTTTTCTTTTTTTTTTCTTTTTGACAATCTGGACCACAGTGTAGATTTTTCTTGCTGTCCAATTGTCAGTGTTCTTTTATCTCCCCGTGTATCCGTCGTCCTGATTATTGTTCAGTTAATTTGTGGGGATTGATCCACTCTGCCCCAAATGTCAGCATTCCTCTCCCAAGCCGTTCCCACCATGTTTGAACACCAAGTGTAATTTTTCCTACAAAATCACCTTCATCCACACTGCATCGTGATTACCCTTTTCACCCTAATGCCATCATTTTTCCCACCCCGTCACGTGCTTGTGTTTTTGTGCTTAAGTCAGAGTGACCCCTGTTGGTGGGGAATGCACCTGCAGGCAATAATAACACATCTTGCTTCTCTCTTGGGGACATCAAGCGTGAAATCAGTCTGGCATTGGCTACTCTGTGACAGACCCTTTGTCTTGGGGCCATATTCGCCCCTGCTCTGTCTTCACTTTGGAAGCAGCATCAGTCAGCAGGTGGGGTTGGTCTCTTTGCTTCATATGTCTCAGTAGTGTTTCCTCTTTTCTTTAAAAAAAAATACTCCACATCTGACGGCGGTGTTGAAAAGGTCAAGATCATGTAGGAGGCATGCAGTATGTCTTTGTAAATCATTGTTTGGATGGAAAAATGGTTGAAAATGTTTTGAAATCATTACTTCTATGTTATTTAAATAACATAGAAGTAATGTTACACAATTTTTAATACATATTATGTTGATACTTTTGAACCTAACATAGTCTCAACGCTGTGAAGAAAAAAAAAACTAATTTTGAAAGTGGGATTTATTAAGGTAAAAATGAATTCAAAACAAACATGTATATGAAAAAGTAATCGCCTACCTGCCACCCTAAAGTGCATTGATAATGCATAGATCAGAAAAAAACTAGTGTTAATAACATTATTTCATAATACTTAACTAAGGGGAAAAAAACAACAAAGACACAAACAAAAATTTTACAGAATACTATTACACCAGAGAAAATGGAAGGAATTCAACATAAAGCAATGTTCAAACATCCTCTTGGCTAAATAAAAAAATATCTTTTATCTTAAGTTTACTGGTCTCTCTCAGGAGTTGAAAGAAAAGGTTTCATTGCCTGGTTTAGACTTGAATATGGAAGCCCATTTCCGCCATGAAAGAAAAAATAAAAGACCAACAGGAAGTCATAATTTCGACTTTCAAAGTCATAATTATGAGATTCAAAGTCATAATTTCGACTTTCAAAGTCATAATTTCGACTTTCAAAGTCATAATTATGAGATTCAAAGTCATAATTTCGACTTTCAAAGTCACATTTATGAGATTCAAAGTCATAATTTCGAGGCTTCCATACTTGAAATACCAACAGTGATTTAAAGAAAAAAAATGTTGGAGAAAAAGAAAAGAAGTAAACTCAAAGTTTCCACTTTCTGGACATCCATGACTTAAGCTGTTCCACGGTGAAGGTTCCAAATGTCTTATCATTCTAGTGAATAAAATTACAAACTTACACTCAGGTGTAGCCGTTGGTTAAAAAAACCATGCACTTAAGGCCCTTTAATATTTACAAAATATTCACGAGGTTGATTTCATGTATATCAAAAAAGGATAAGTGAGAAACTTGTTTTATTGTTTTTGTACATTTTTAATCCAAGTGATTATATACATGTGGGGAGCGATTACTGTTGTGAGTAGCGTGAGAAATGATGGAAAAAGCAGAAAGCCAAAGCTTTTCTGGAGGGGACTTGGGTACTTACATAAGTGTATTCTGGTTTGATCAATTATCTCATTAGTTTGAAGACTGTATTGAATTTCATATCTATAATGTAGTTTAGGTTAACGAGGGACAAGTGAACTCAACAGGGGGAAGAAAAGGGACAATGGGATGATGGGTATAAGAAGGAGGAGGAATGCGGGAGAAAGCTAATGGAGACCGCTGCTAATGTGTGCAGAGGTTGAGGTGGAGGAAGAAACTGGACTTTGTCGTGCGTGTTCTGCACAAGTAAACCTGCACCCGGTGGGTAGGATACCTGCAGAAGTGTTTTGTAGTGGAAAGCACGGAGGAAAAACTGCGGCTGAACCAAGGAGAACTGAATCGGATCCGAGGAGGACTGCGGCTGATCCAAGATGGCGAGAGGAAAGCGTCAACATGGCGACGCTGGTGATTCAGGAGTAGTCCTGCAACTCGGGTGGCGGGGTTTTAAAAGAAATTGGACTCGCGAAGCATTCTTGACGGAGAGGACGTCAGCTGAGCGAGCAGGTCTGAGTTGGTTTATTGTTTAAACGGGGAGAAGAGGATTTTCGTAGCGGCATCGCACCCTAACTTCTTCAGGCCTGCAACAAAAACTTTAACCGGTACCGGTGTGTGTGCGTGTGAGTGTGTGTGAGAGAGAGAGAGAGAGACTATTTGTGAAATTGTGTTTAGAACTGTAAATTTTCGGTAAATGTATGGAGTTCTGTTAGTGACAAAAATTGTATTCGGTTTATAGTAAAACAACAGTTATAAGGAAGGGTTTTTCTTAAAAAAAAAAAAAAAAATCACATAGTTAAAGTGAGTAAAACATAAGTGACTGAAAAGGAAGAGTGCCTTATTGGCTTTATTTTATTTTGGGAAACATTTAATACTGGGAATTAATGACCTTGGTCTATATTTAAGTTTTTTATCACTTTGGGGTATTGTGTAGTCTCATTTGGAGCTAAGGATTTATTTTTTTCAAGTTCTTATTAAAAGAAGCTATTCAGTTAGCTGGTTGCCTGGAGTTATTCGTGTTACATCAAAGGTGTGTATGGTAATTGGACGAGTAAGGATTTACTCAACATAGGTAAACCTGCGTGGTATCTACCAGAACTTAACGAACCCAAATAGCGACCCCACCAGTGAGTTTAAGTTCTTGTCCCAGTTACTAGCGGACAGAGCAGTGGGGTGCTACACAGGTTTTAGCATCTGTCCAATTTCTTAACACTCCCTTGTTGGGGTTTGGGGCGGACTGGTATCTATCTGCAGCAACCAGGGGAGAGGTGGGCAACACAGAAGCACACAGGCCAGACAACTCAACATTTATACACTTTTACCTAAGGGAAATATTTAGAGAACCATTAACCTAAATATCGTGTTTTAGGACTGTGGGAGTACGATGGAGTACCTTTTGGGCACTGATTGCACAGGGACAGTATGCAAACCCCATACAGAAAAACCCCAGGTCGTAATTTGAACAAATGGCTTTCTTGCTGCCAGGCAATAGTAATAATAATTGTGCCACTGTGCAAACTACAATTTAAAGTGGTTAAAAAACTATTCATGTCAAAAGTGTGTTAAACTTCCAAGCCACAAGTGAGTCCAAACTTTCACCTTAATACTGATAAATGTGGTTATTTTAAGCACTTGTGGACTGTTTATTTCCATGGATGCTTTCACATGTGGGTTTCAAAGACTTTAGCAGCTTGAATTATGCAATGAAGTTCACTGTCTACCTTTGAAAGTGGACCGCCCGTTGATTGGGCTTATTTTTGTCCAGAACATCCACAAGTGGCTTGTTTGAGCAGAGATCTGAATAATTTAAGGTAAACAACACAGTTGTGTTTTTCTATACACTTCTCCACTGAAGTTCTGTACCTTTCATTTACAGTCACAATAATAAAAACCTTTGAACTTTTTTTCAGTTCAAGGGTTTTATGAATTAGGACATAAAAATATATTTCTCTTTACATGTTGTATAATATTTATGACCTGAGGTGTATAAAAGTGCATCACTAGTTTCACACTGCAATTGTTTAATAAGCAAAGAAAAAAACAAACAAACTGGATAAGAGGTGTGTGCAAAAATTATGTGCATTTGTTGCTTCCATAAGATGAAGAAGAAAAAGTTATCAGTGTTTTGCGTTTCATCACTTGATCATAATTAGGTGGGACCACCGATGAAGAACCAATCACAGACCTTAGTGGACAGCGTCACAACTAGCAACGGTGTCAACCACATAGGAATTTATGTTGACTCCTCTTTCAGACTGGCTCTCAGCAGCTGGATGAATCTTAAACTAGGACTCGTCGGCATAAACTTTCAGGCTAAAATAGAAGCTTTCTGAGGCCTGAGAATCTTTGTGCATACAGGTCCACATCATTCTACTATGTCTTGAGACATAGACCCCTAAAACTGATGCAGAGCTTTTCCCCGACAGTATTAAAAATACACACATAAACAACTTCTCAATCTTAGAAACATTTCTTAACCTCTATATTCTCACATGAATGTGGATATTTCTTGCTAGTGAGTTATCCCTGCACAACAGTTTACTTTAATTTCATTCAAAGTCACTCAGCCATTCCGACATCCACCAGATTCCAGAGAAAGTCGATATAATCGTGTTTGTCGCCGCTGTTGTTCTTGGAAGTCAAAACACAGAGAAGCGACTCATCCTAAATTCAGTAAAGCATGGAGACTTTGATACAAACACCAGAGATTGCCCGGGCAGTACAGTGAACTTGACTGTCTGCAGTAAGTGAGGCGTAACTGGGTCCAAACACAAAACAGTTTTCACAGTTTGACTTCAAATTTAATCTGATTGGTGGTAAATTGGATTTATGCAAAAAAAGAAAATAGCAATTTAACTCTTCAATATTAAAATAAAGCATAAAGGTATTGTTGATCTGTTGGTGTAGAGGTAAATGGAACGATGACAAGAATGGGCCAGGAGAAAAGAATTAGATGTTCCTGCTCTTTTTGTCTTTGTACTAAGGGGATCACTCTGTAATTTCTATGCATTCTCATTAAAACTGAAATTACCCAGAAACTAATCAGGTTCCGCTCAGACAATATCTTTGGTTACAAACTGGCCTTTTTAACATTCTCAATTACCTCACTTCACTTATTCCAAATTTCATTTAACCAGGATGACCCTGACTCCGAGAATGACTTTCAAACATCACAATGAGATTTTGATTCAGTGAGATCTGAGCATTTTCAACGCTAATTGGTGAAATCTGTCAGAGTGGCTTGTTTAATTATGGTGGACGAGGCTTTCATTTGGGCCCTGACCTAAAATAGCGCAGCAGGTGACTCGCGTTGTGAGGCTCATTCGTGCAAATGCAGCTGATCCCTTATTTATTTTTGCAGAAGTCAAAGCGATGACCCCTGAGGAAGGTAATTAAGGTGGAATCAACATTTCATTCTGTGCATGATGAGCATGTCAAGACAATTATACTCTTTGAAAAATGGAAGAGGGACTTGATGCAGGGGGAGAAAAAATGCGTGAGCTGCTCAGGTCTGAATTGTGAATAATAACAGGCAGGTTTGAGCATTCACCTGCAGCTGATCCACCGGCTGCTGCTTACATGAGATAATTAGGTCCAGTGTAGTCACTGGAGGAGGAAGCTGGTGGAGTGGGAGTGTACAGATTCAATCAGCCTGTATATTTTACCGTATTGTTAAGCACTTGAGCTTTTAAGCAGCTTTGTCACTTGGGAACTAACAGCATTTTTTACCCATCTCCTCTAGATTTGTCAGGCACATATTCATTGCCACTGATTTATGTGTCAGGTCATAGTCCATATAGGCAGTAATGTATTCCATCAATTCTACTGTACTCGAGAAGCAGAGAGGCTATGAAGAGCTTTCTCGCCTCCCGCAAAGTCTGAACTGGGTCAGGGCTGAGAACCTGCAGGCCATTTCTTTTTGCATAAGTATTCCTTTTATGTCATGCCAGTTACATGGCAGATAGGCAACACAGTTCGTTTTTATTTAAACTTGTAAACTAGTACTCCATTTTCTTTCAGCTTAGAAAGAGCATACTGCAATATGTAGGAATTAAGAGTCACAGCAGCTATTTGCAAACATACAAGAAACAGATCTGAGATATAAAGTGAAATGAGTGTTTACCAGTTTTTAATTCTGTATTTAAACTTTATTTCATTGGATTTTGACGCCAATCTGTTTTACGTTTTTTTTTTTTTTTTTATGTTTTAGGGTGTACATTGAGTGTGGTTCATTTAATATAACTCTTTTTTTCATTTCTAATTTAAATATAATATAATTTTCTATTGATCAATATTAGTCTTTGGCTTAGTGCCACTGCATATTTTATATGTTATTGAAATGAAACTGAACAACTCATCTTGTTTTGTTGACAGTCTGTTCAGATGATCATTTGTTTGGGTATCTGAGTCTTCATCTCCTTAAAGTTAGAATAGCGAGTGGTTCTAAAATAGATGCAAGTTCAGGTCAGAGGCAACACACTTTTTTTGTTTTAAATCCTGTATTTCTGCTTGATTTTCTTGGTAGATTATCAAATTATTTTTAGACTCCGGTTGGTGTTACTGTATTTCAAAACTTTCTTTCTTAGTTTCAGTGTTTGCTCATCACAAGATCAACTGCCAGATAAATTGGTGGATAGTGGCACTAGAATATGACAAATGTTTGTAAATAACCAGTACAATTTTTTTTTAGAATCAAGCTGATGTCTTCCTCTGTGTGTTTTGAATCTGTGAACATGTTTTTCAGTAAATAAGCTGCTTATCTGATTAGATGATGAGATGCTTGATAAAAAAGTGCTTCTCAGTGTACTTATGTTTTGAATTTTATTAAAATATGTTCTATGAGTAATGGCTCTTATTTGCACCGTTTAATAAAGAAAATGAGAAGAAATGTAAAGATATGTGTTTGAAGTTTGGAGTGTAGAAAACATTTCAAACTTCAAATTACTACCTATGTTCTGAGACAAGAGAGGATTGTTTTTATTGATCCATTTTAATGTCTTAAAATAAATGTTGTCTGCTATATCTTTCCAGTGGATTGATTTTCCTGACAGCATTTTCTAATCCCAAAAATGACTGCTATTGCACGTGTATTTTTCTTGGCAAGTCTTGCTCATAAAGCCTAAATCTTAATTTTTAAAACCAATTTAGAAATGTTTACAAAGGTTAAGAAATAATAAATCACATTAAAGAAGTATCTGACTTCCATAAACCTATTATTTTGCTTGTTTCGTTGGCACTGGAACAGAAATACACATCCAGCATAATTGAATGACCAAATTATGGTAGCCATTGGGAAATGACTTATTTTATGCGTGCTGTTCTCATTTCACGCCTGATGGAGTCTCACCTTTAACCAGGAGGTGCATGTCTTTCTGTGCAGTTTCGGGCAAAGTATTCTAATAAAGGTATAATAGAAGCATTCTCCCTTTTTAATTGGACATTGTTAAAATGACATATCAATCCTGCTGCAGAAATGTCCCTTCCATGTATTCTGTAATTGAAACAGTCTCCAGTTCCTGCTCCATTTTCTGCTGTATAAGAAGATTGAGACGACTTGCGTGCAACAAATCCCATCTAACCATAGAGTTGCTTATAGTTGACACTCAGCATTAAATCATCATGTCAGTTTACATATCAAGCTTCTGATTGTAATGATGCTTTGACTTGGTGTCTCACAAAATGTATGAAGACCCCTTGAACTTTTTTAATTTTGTCACCACACACTTCAGCATTGTCTTTTGAAAAGGGAAGAAAATTTCTTTATGGTTTATAAATTCCTTGTAAAACAGAAAGTTGCAGTTTTATGCAGCACATAACATTTTGCATACAGGCCAAAAGATTCAGCTTTATTTTGTATACTGTCCATGTGATTGGTTTAACTGGGTTATATTCATTATATGCAGGAATAAATTGGTAAAAGGGGTTGAGCCACACCTTTCAGATTTGTACTTAGTCATTCAAAATTATTCATTACTTTTGGTTGTCTGTAATAAAAAAATATCCCTGTCAGGTATGTCAAATTTTGAGGTTTCAATGTGGCAAATATGTGAAAAGTACAAGGAGTATTCATACTTTTGCAAAAAGCTCTTTGCGTGACACATTCTTCTTTGGTTGAAAGTAGCCCATTATCTTGCAGCTCCCTTTTAATTTTTATCATTTATATTAGTAATTCTATCGCTTTCAGTAATTTATCTTCCCTCATAATATTTGTTTTCTGCAATTTTACATTCCAAAAGCCCCGATTCCCATTAGCATTTTTGCAATTATACAGAAATTCCATTAAAGTTCTTGGCAATGAAATGACAAGAAATGATTACCCTATTAAGCCCCAGTGTGAAAACACAACATAACGTGAATACTATTGTATGCTAATAACATTTATTGGAGGATAAAAAAAAAACATTGAATTACTACCTGTGCCTAACCACTCAAAAGATTCTGTCTCAGCTATTCTCGTCATGTGGCAGACAAGCAGACTGAAGCCGAGCAAATAAAAACTGGCAGCTTCTGGATGAACGGCTGCATGTTTGGGTCATGATAAGGAAGAATTACATTTTTACACGCCACTGAAGAGAGGAAAACAAAGCCTGGTGTGGGTTTAAAAGCTCTGTAAACTGTTGGAAAACAACTCAGCGCAGGGGGAAAAAATGAAGTATCATTCTCTCTAAATGGTTTAAACCTTGTCCTCGGAGGATGATGTAAGTGATTTAGACTTCATCAGAATCGCACACTATGGCCTCTAAGCACAGATACTGAAGAAACATGATTGTAGTGTGCAAGGGAGAGTGTAAGGTGGTATTAGTCTTTTGGGGGGAACTCTGAATGGAGCTATTACAGAGCCTAGTGTCATTTCTACAGATATTCATTCATCATAACAAGTGGGGCAAAGCTTATTTATGAGAATACTTCCACAGTCTTTCTGTGTAATAAAATACTGCATGTTCATCTCCATTATGTATTGCCATCTGTCCATCAACCAATCTAAATCTGACTCAGAAACCATTTCTTTATGTTTCTATTTGTAGTTTTTCCTTGGACAGGTGGAAGCAAACCGTAGAGACGCCATTTGGTTCAGGCACAGAATTCTACAGCAAACAGAAAGTGATTTGTTTATTCTTTAAATATTAATTTTGTGTTTTCATTGCAACTACAGATTTATTGTTTTTTTTATTATTATTATTATTCATAATCCACACACAATCATATCTAATTTATAAGCCAAAAAAAAAAAAAAAACAGGTTTCAGAGTTTTCAGATTTATCTTGTGAAAAAATAAGTAGCTTACTGCAGCAAGAACCATTATAGGAACAATTGATTGAAGGGCCTGAATACAGATCTTTATTTATTTTATGTTAAATAAAAAAAAACATCTATCTTGTTTATTTTTCAACAGAATTACACACAACTTTGTCTATAACCAAATATATCAATAGTCAACACTATTTGTGGTTATAATGTGACAAAATGTGGGAAAAGTCAGAGAGAACTTTATCTTTACAAAACTTTTGAAAGACAGCAAAGTGCCTTAGTTTGTAGTCTTTGTTGAAAATAGGAAAGATGATGTATAAATACCAAAACTATCCTCTCATCACCCACTTTTTATTTATGTCATCCTGCTTGTTTTTATGTTTGTTTCTTGTTTTACTGACTCATAGTCCTTTTTGTGTACCCATGTCTGGGCACAAGGGAAAATAAATGATGGGGCAGCTATTTTGATAAGTTCTGCATTTAAGCAAAATTGTAAAGAAAAAAATGGAAATGTATTACAGACATCCATTGTGGTGTTGTTTGGCCTTCTTGTTTTCTTGTCGTCTTTCATATTAAAACTTCTTGCTGGAAAACACAGGAAGCCAGTAAAAATTTTAACACAAACATAATCTTTACTGAATGCTTCAAAAAGCTGAGTTCAGTCATGGAGGACCAAACAGGGGCACAAGGGCTGTACTGTCTGTTAGCTCTACCATTTGGCAGCTTGGCTCCTCAGAACCTACTCCCACTGAGTGCAAATCAGAAAATCTAACAGCTAATGGCAACAGTTCTGTTCCCTTCTGTTGTTAGTGACAGCAAAACTAATGCCCACACATACAGAGTGTAGCACAAACACTGTCAGCACCCTCCTAATGACCCTATGGGTATAAGTGGCCAAAAAGAGAGCGAAATCCCCACTAGAGCGCTATTTCTTTCTCCAATACCCCTTAAAGCACTTTAGCCTTTACCAGCATGAGTGAACTGACATCTTCAGTGTTTGTCCTGCAGCAATCAAAATCCTAAGTCACATTTGTGATTGTATAGAGCAATGCTGGCTGTGTGCTAGAAAGAAGTATGTTTCGTTGTTGTGCTGTCGGTAAATGTGAGGGAGAATTTTTAAGTCAGATGTTTTTAAAAACGATGACAAAAAATAACTATAATGAAAAAAACATAAAATTGATTAGTAAGTGGAAGAGTAACAGAGTGAATCAAGAAATGGTACGCCACGACTGCTTTGGAGTAATGTTTTTTTTCTGATTGTACAGTCATAAATTCATCCTTACACTCATTTTCTTGCCCTCTCAATTCATACCTGGTTGCAGGTTTGCTGCTGCCGATCTCAGGTTGCCAGTTGGTGAGACATATGGCAATGAGAACAGCTTATCACAGACACAGGGTTAAATAATAGCATAACAAATGAATTTAATATGTCTTTTTGAACTCTGGGTGTACCCTTTGAGAATGAACGCCTCTTGCCAATAATTAACACAAAATCAACTCTATAACTTTGTCTAAACCGCAGAGTCTTAGCTTTATTTATTTATTTTTTATTTTTAGCATAAAAGCTTAACTCATTAAAACAGTTCTTATAATGTATCTACCCAACAATATATATTCACATAAACACCCCCCTCAGCCATTTTTAGTTAAGGTTACCATAAACAGATTTTCTGTTTCCATAGTAGTTTGTACAATAAACTCAAAGCTACTCAATATTGTGAAATGTTGTTTCAAAAATAAAATAAATATCATCATTATAGGATGGCTCCCGACCCTATTCAGGGACAAGGGTGAACAGAAAATGGATGGATGGATGGATGGATGATTATAGGATGTAACTGTATTCTTTTCAATACCATAAACATTTATAAAATGGGTTATGACCTGCTATGACCAATGAAAGATGTTTCAAAGTTAAGCGTGAAGTAAATACTTATTATTTTTTTATCATTATTGAAAAAATAATTTTAAATGAGATTTAACTTGTTGTCACTGATGAACAAAAACATGTGGGATATATTCTCCAGTTTTGCCACTTCAGTCAATCCATGAAGTAATAAACACTCTTTGAACTCTTTAAAACACATAAAAAACACATAAACACAAAGATAGATAAGCATTCTTCTCTCTAATTGAACTTGATTAATCCGACTAGACTAGGCCAACCTGTGTCTCTTTCTCTATTTGCATGTCACTATTCTGAAAATTCAGTCCACTGAGAAACATTACAAACTGCATGAGAAATATCAGCTTGCTCTAAACAATCTCAAACAAAGTCTCCTGTTTTATTCTCTGCAGTGTTGTTCTACAACAGCTAAAGGCTCTTAGATGTTGACATAATTTATTCAAGCTAGAACATGAAAAACATTCCCATTTGATGTAGCCTCATCACATTGTGTCTTTGTGTGTTTTATAATAAAGAATTTTATGCAAAAGCACTCATGAAAAAGTCAATCTCCAGACATGCAAAGATGGCAGCTAGTTATGCTGAAAGACTTGCAGCCGTAATTGCAATGAAAGGTGCTGCTGACACATTGACTCAGAGGATCTGAATTGAGTTTGAAAAGAGTTTTTCTGTGAACATTTTAGAAAGCTGTGTATTCCAATTCACAATGGTTCAGTTGCGTCAGTCCTTCTCTTAAAAATTTACATGTAATAATGTGACAAAATGTGAAAGTGGTTTTGCAAGGCATTGTACGAACCCTCATGTGGAGCACAATGCAGCTTTTAAATGCAGCTGTATGGTCTTTTTGTGGCTCTGCAGCAAAGTGTGAGAAAATAACCATGATGTTGTTTTCAACTGCTTTAGAGTCTCGCATAGAATTGGGAAAACTGTGACATTTACTACCGGGCTCCATCGCATGAAATCAGGCTGCTGGTTACATCATTCCTCCTTTAAGGGGAATATGTGACTACTCCAGTTTATTTGTTTGTTAGCAAGATAAACAAAAAAAAATTGTGGATGTCTTAGTTTGACATCTCTACCAAGAGAGAAGGGAGGATGCTGTCTCGGACTTTTACAATAATTCAACACTATGTAGTGTTGAATTATAATACAGTTTAGGAAGTAAATTTACAAGATCCCAGCATGTTTGATTTATTCAAATATAATTTTAAAGAAATCTTTGCCACTCCTTTATGTGAAGCACAACAAAAAATGCTCAAAAGCCAGAACTCGTGTGAAATTCCACAATAAAATACAGATTTTACATCTGTTTCAATCTGTTAGGGCCTTTTTATTTTAATAACAAAGCTACAAATGCCCAATACGTCCTGCAGATTGTTAAGAGGTAAACACGGAGTACAATGAAATACCGCAGAGCTTCACTCACTAAGCTCGGCACTATCTCCAGCGTTCAGCACCTCCACCGAGGCAAATCAAGTTAATGTTACCAGTACACAGCTCATACCACAATTCTGAGCATTGTCAGCAAGAACAGGAGCCCTGAGGTGAACAAACATCAAAGCAATCGCTCAGAGAATGCAAGAATAGAGAGTAGCTGTCACACCATGTAACTACGTTACCATTTTTATTCAGCACAAAGAGAAAAATTCTCATAAATAAAACCCTTACATGCTCCGTTGCTGTTTATTTTGCCTCTGCCACAGTGATAAAGCAAACATCGTGATGCAGTGTGTTGTCTCTTCTCCCACAGGCCACAGCCTATTTGATTGATAAAGACTGGTTGAAGTCAAAAGCTGGGACTGGAGAAGCAGCACTGCATACCCCGACAACCCCGAGAGCAAACAGGCATCGGGTTAATCCATCTTCAGCAGCAACAGTCGCACACCCGTGGAAAAGTGCGAGACCGTTACGATTTTCAATTTTGATGCAGTTATTTTTCAGCATTGCTCAATAGTGAAGATTTTTGATTCACCGCAACATGAGTGGAGCACTTCAGCAGAAACTCAACTTTTTTTTTTTTTCTTACATCCCAGCAGAGAGTGCATTAATCATCACAGTCTCACCCTCCTAAGTGAAGACAGAGAGCAACAGCTGGGGGAGAGGAGCTCGACTTTAAGCAGTACAGACTGCAGGAGGTTCAGCCATCACTTCTTGTTGTGGATTCTGACATCAATAGTAATGAATACCTTGGAGCGTTGCCTGACTGCCTGAGCATGAATTGCTAGAACACTGAAAAGGGTTTTTTTTGTTTGTTTTGTTTCGTTTTTTGCTTGTGTACCTTTGTGTGCTGGACTTCTCCACTTTTCTTTGCTTGTGTAACAACGTGCATCAGCGAGAGCTCATGCGTTTTGTTGGACCAGATATGAGTAATACGCAGAGTATCACACAGGACTAAATGACCTGAACTGACAGGAACAATTAATCAGAACATTTGCCGGCGCTCCTGGACGAGGTTTCATGCTGAGGTTACACCTGCACAGGCCTCAGTTGCACTGGGATCGGGAGCACATATCCAAAATTATCTTTAAATGATCTATGGCTGCCTGGAGCATATTTATCTCAAGTGGAGAAATGTGCATTTGCATGGCTTTTAGGGGTTTGTTATAAAACACATATTTTCTCTGGGGAAACCTGCTAAAATTCCCTTCATTTATTTGTGCAAATTGCCATAGCTATCTCCATAACAAAATTTGTGCTTTGCTGTGTGTAATTTTCTGATAAGACAGGAAATTAATGAAGAGAAACTTTGGTTAATTTCATTAATAACCTGCCATAACTGATTTGTACCACTAGGAGGCAGATGAAACAGGCTAAAAAAGATACTCCAACATCTTGAAGGCAACAACTTTTCAATCTGTTTAGAAATTCTCATCTGACCAACAATGTAATTTTTGTTTGCTAAGAAAATATCTTAGAAATAAGATTCAAACTGAAAATTACTTTTTCAGACATAATCTGATTCACTGAATTTTCTGGGGGGAAATATACACACAGCGTTTTATTTATGTTCCATATTGTTTTCAGAACATTTTTCAAGAAATACTTTTCTCTCCAGGTTCAGGTTTCAGAATATGCAGTGCATCAAGTTCTCAGTAAATATCTGCCACAGTAAAGTAATGGAGCAATGAATAAACTACTGACATCGTCGCAGCTTGATTTTTCTATGTAAGCATAATTGCTTCATATTTGAATATTGTCCTGTCTAGAGCAATCAGGTGCTCTAGACACTCCATTACATGTCTGTGGACCTCTAGATCACAGCTATGTGCTTAAATATTGCTTAACTAAATTATTTCATTTCATATTTTGCTACCTCTAATAGTCCTTCCATTTTCCCATTTACTCTTTCCACTGTCTGTATCACTAAAACAAATTTTGTCCACACACACCATGATGCTGCCACCACCGTGTTATGCCATAGGAATTGTACTTTTTAGAGTTGTGGACAGTGTTAGCTTTCTGTCATATGTAGTGTTTTACACACAGGCCTAAAGGTTACAGTTTGTTAGGGTGTCAAGGTTAGGGTGTTAAGAATGTCAATATTTAACAAACTAGTTAAACTTTAAAATAGAAAGCTTCAACTAATTTGTGAACTTGAAATTAATCTAATACTTTCCATCCTCCTCTTGGCAGTTGTCCATTAAGCAACTTCTTCTCTACAATTGTCTGCTCCCATGCTGCTCTGGGAATTTAGTTGTCACTAATCAAAGCAAATCTAATTAATCCTAGAGTCAAAGCCTCAGCCCTCTCAGATCTATTGCTCTTTTTTCCAATTTTCCTTCAGCACTGTAGCCACCTAGTCAGAGGAAAAGCCTCACTTTTTCTACACTTACACACAAAGACAGGAGGTCTTTACTCGCAGTTCTATGTAGGACAAGTAACCAGCTGTCTTTGGTAATAAATGGTAAGATGAATGTGGGGGATGTGTTCATTTGAAAGCTCTTGTCACTGAGAGTTTGTCGTCCGGCAGCACAAAGGGTAGATCCGTCCTGCCTGATTTACTTTAGATTCAAACTGCGGCTAAATTGGAAACCGTGAATCACTCTGACACTATTGGTGCAAGATGGATTACTTCAGTTAAAGGCTGGCTTTCTTTACTCTAGATCTTTTAAAAGAAATCATACAAAAATTAATTTTTCTGACAGACGGCTGACCTGGGCAGGCTTTAAAAGGGGAAGCAAAGGGACTCCAGCTCTGAGGAACTACAAAGCTGCTTTTTTTTTTATCTCCATGGCGTTATCCCAGCCACATCCAAAAGCTCTCAGTAGCACAATGAGTCTGGCTGAATATTTGATCAACCGTCTCAGGTTTAACAAACCTTGCCAAACAACACCTGCCTGGGAGGAAAAGATATGCATTTGAGCAGGGTATTGCTTCCCTCAAGATGTTAAGGAACAAAACTGTTTAATGTTCACAAAGCCCAGTCTGTGCAAACCTCATCCAATTTTGGGCTCTTGGATTCTGAGCAAGGTTCAAGATTTGCATTTCTGGACAATAGTTTTCCTGATGCCAATAATGCTTCCCAATGTAATCTAGACATAAATTACAAAACAATGCACTCAACCTCATCTACGCAATGCTTTTAGAGATTGAATTCAATAAAATGGTAAACAAGTGTCCTTCCCGCCAAATGTCATAGAACAGATGTTTCTTCATACTGTAATGCTGTTGGAAGGTCTCCCACATGTATGGCCATATGCGATCAATTCCCTTAAAGCAGAGCATTTATCTATTTATATTGTTTTATTCACTCTAGGCTGTGTTGTTGTGTAAATTAGGTTAAGGTTAGGATTAGGCTCTGAGGGGTTATGATTAGGTTAGGCCTTCACATAAAGAATGTAAGTGTTGTTTTTCCCCTCGAGGTGATAGAATCACATCTGTTTGAGCGTGCATTTGTGCAAGCTCCAATTTGTGGCTGCTGTCTGCAGCTCATTGCCCCGTGGTAATATCAGGCCTCGCAGACACCTGGGACAGGCAGTTTGAGGCCTCAGAGAAGGCAACAGCCTGGCAACTGGCCCTGATTACTTTCTCCACTCTCCGGAACTCAACTCAGTGTGTGCCATTAACCAGCTCCACGCAGTGCGAGTCCAACTCAACCGTGCCGCTAACCCTGCACACAAAGGGTGGTTTACAGAACACACACTCACACACACAGTGCAGAACACTTCACAATTTACCCATCAGTGTTCAAGATACCGAGCTGCTTGGAGACAAGCACTGTTTATTGTTTTAAAAGTAAGAGCACAGAGGATTGTAGTGCGATGCCATGAAGCAAGGCTGGCATCTACTGGGCAATTAATATAATAGAAGATTATGAGCTGTTAAAGCGTAATGCAGTAACAGCAACTACTGCTACTGCAATAATTAATACGAGAAAATTGCCTTCTTCTTTAGACTTGATCTAATTAATCCTTATTTCTATTTTCAAATTTGTCATTTTAAATTGTAACTGTTGTGTCTTTTATTGATGCTGTTATTTTACCTCAACAGAAGTTGAAATGTATTATTGATCTATAAAATCCATTGATCAATGGCCACTGACAAATTGCAAAATCAAATTTTAATGAACCAAAGTAAATTTTTTAAATTATTTTGAACAACCTTTAAAGAGTAACATATCATATAATGCAAAATGCGATAATGTACATGAGTTTTTAAAATGAATGATTATTATTAGTTTGTAAATATGTACATGCAAAATACAATATAATACATAACTTTTATGTGGCGTCTATACACTGTATCTTAGAAATTATTAAAGATAAAATGACTGTGTCACGAAGATAAATATAGCCAAATATAAATGATGAAAAGACCTAGAGTTGTATTAATGTATTAATACATTTTATACTTAACTTACTTTAGAGCAGTGTGTGTGTATTTCGGAGTACACACACACTGCTTACTTTTTACTTTGCTGTCCATGGATGGTTGTGGCGAGTTTCAACCGCTAGGTGACATAGTTCATCCATAAACTTTATAACAAAATCTGTTTCTGACAGGACAGAATATTCAAAGAATAACCTTAATAATAATAATGCCTTATTATTATTATTGTTGTTGTTGAATATTTATATCATATATTTTCCAACTAGATTGTTCTTCAACTGGAATATGTTGTTTTGTGTTTACCTAAATGAATTTGCAGAAGCAAAGGTCTATTTTCCTGTAGACCTGGTTAATGAACGACTTGGTTGGGGGGGGGGGCATAATGAAAAAAACCTCCTGGAAAAAAATCAAAGTGTAACTGGAAGGTGGGAGGAAAGGGAAGACTTTTTTTCTGTCTAATATGCAAATACTTCCTGGTTTTGCATGTCTCAGTTTAGAAGTGGAGAAAAAACGAAGTGGGCGGTGCTATGAGAAGTGTTAAACTTCACTGTACTCCCGACCAGCAACAGGATTTACTTTAATCTGTTCGTAAATGGAGTACGAAGACACACAGAAACAACCAAAGAAGGTAAGAGGCTGTTTTTCGTTTTCACTACCAGTAATAGTTCACCTGTACATTAACGAACTGAAAACGTCCCGTGTTGTCACCTGTGTTTGGTAAAGGTACACACCCAATAAGAGCCTTTGAAAAGGGGCCTTTGTTTCACATATCCAAGTACCTCGTTTCAAATATTAGCTTTT
The DNA here is from genome assembly GCA_903067095.1 of Girardinus metallicus. NCBI lineage: Eukaryota > Metazoa > Chordata > Actinopteri > Cyprinodontiformes > Poeciliidae > Girardinus > Girardinus metallicus. The sequence goes on from CAEGAE010075648.1 coordinate 59,590, forward strand.
CACTTAAAACAGGGTAGAATATCATGTTGATATGCCACATACGTTGCGCCAGAGGAACCACAGGATAGCCTACTGTTTTGTATATGATCCCGTTTATCAAATCAGAAGGCAAATATCACCAGTAACAGAAAATACACTGCCACCTAACTGTATTTACTGAATCAAATTTACTTGAGTAGCTTTTAGAAGAAAAGAAAACTTGTATACCTACTTTTTAGTTTTACTTAAGTATTATTATCCTAAACTATGGCGACTATAACGTAGGTAGTATTTCTCGTATACTCTATTTACCCACTGCGAGCAACTTCACTGGAAGAAACACGTCTTAACTAAAAGTCCACTAGAGACAAACACAGTTTATATTTAAGTGAGATTTTTTTTTTGTATGAAAACTCTGTTCTTTTAATGTTGTTTTCTGTCTGTTGAACCTGATCTGTCACGTGTAACTCAAGAAGATACAGTCAACACCACTGTCAATAGAAGTACTTCATCCTGTTATAACATATATTGACTATCTGGTTTTATAAGTTTTTTATTGAATAAAGATTTGAAAAAGATGTTTCTCCTGCCTACATTTGTTGTTTTGTAATTATGTTATCTATTTTTGTTTTTTTGCTTGTTTGCTTTTTGGGTCTTTAAATTACCAGAATTTGCTCAAAACTTTATATTTTTCATGTAATGACATCATTTTAAAGTGTTTAATTATATGGTATGATGAATATTAATCAGTTACTCAGTACTTAAGTAGCTGTTTTACAAAATACTTTTTTTTACTATTTTTTAAGCGTCAGTGAATGGCTACAGAAATGTATATTCCCTCAAAAACAGCAATGACGTACTTATTGGCCCATGCTATTTTACGAAAATTACATTGCAAGAATAAAGACAAGTTGAGACATTGTGCAGGTTTAATCAAAGGTTTAATCTCTTTCAGAATCTGACATCAGTCGGCTCCGCTGTGAAAAACTTTTATGGTTTTATAAACATCTGATTTTGTAAAGGAAATGTCTTCCAAACCTGTGCTACTCAGTTTGTGCAAACCAGAGTAGCACAAGTTTGCACAGGTTATTTATAAGTAGATTCAGTGTTCAATGATTTAATTAGCTTCTATTTTAAGAGTTTATAATCAATACTGTAGTAAAAGTGTGGGAATATTAAAATGTCTACTTTTTGATTTTGTGGTGTTTTGGTGTCGGTGTTATCACACCTTGGTAAACAACTAAAACAAATCACTCCAGACTTTCTGAATATTTAGTTTATTGTCTTAATCTTTATGCATAGTGCTAATAAAATGTATCTTTTTCCATCAGTCGGCTGAAGAATATTACACTGAAGGAGCAGTGTCTTGCCTTACACATTGCTAAAACGGAGTTCAGGGGCTTCAGGATGGACCCGGTGCTTCCCAGTAACGATTTTGACTCAGATCTGCTGGAGACAGAAAGTGAGGAACTCCGGCTTAAAGTGGACTTCTTGAGAAAACTGGGGTACCCCACAGCAGAGGTGAAAGCCGCTCTGAGAAAGCTGGGCCTAAGCACGGACACCAACGCAATGCTCGGGGAGCTTGTGAGAAACAAAACCACCAACACGTCACCCTGTGTTTCCGACAGCAATGAGAGGAGCACAGATCTGAAAGACCTGCTGCTGCCTCCCAGCTGGGACGTTGGAACCTGCAGAAGCATGCCACAACTTGGGGAGCAAAAAAGTGCAGACTCGGAGCTGAGACCTATTGTTATTGACGGCAGCAATGTTGCTATGAGGTAATAAAAATCTTAATTTTATCTAGATTAAACACTCACTGATTATGTTGATACGGTTATAATGTCAGTATCGGGTTGTATTCACTTTTGCCTTTAGAGCTGTCTAAGTTTTTATTGCATAGATCCAACAAGGTGTCTTCAACATTCCTGATATTTTGGCATCATATAGTTGATGGAGATTTGTAGGCCTGTTCCAATCTCTAAAACCATTGAAGTATATTAGAATAATTTTCATGTTCAAGAAACCAATTTGACATTATTTGAACTTTGTGATAAGGTGAATTACCTGATGGAAGTAGGTATCAGACGATAAGTATTCTATAATCATAAAAAGAAAAACATAGAGATAAGCAATACTAAGGTTGGCTTTGGCATTTAAATCTTCCTCAGTTGGTACCGTGGTCCCCAAAGTGTGGTGAGAAAAGTCAAGACTCATCAGGCCAGGCAGTTTTTTTCCAACATGTCGTTGATTCTGGTGAACAAGTAGGAAGTAAAATAGCCTCAGTTTCATTCATTCTACAGTAAGTCACCCAGTGACCTGCTGCTGTAGCCCATCTACTTCAAGCTTCAGTGAGTCTCCCCATTGAAATGCAGGGCGTTATTGTTCACACAGTTTTCAGTGGTATTTTCTTCTTCTTGACTCATGAACCTTAGAGATTGTCAAGCAAAAATTCCAGATTGTCAGTGTCTGAAAATACTCAGACCAAGGCATCTGACCCCAACAATGATGCTACATTAAAGAAAATTAAATTACCTTTCTGATTCTTAGTTTGAACTTCAAAAACAGTACAGAGGTACTGCTCTACAAAAATAACCATGTAGATATAGCAAAGAGAACAAACAACAAAGACAAAAAAAATACAAATTAAAATGGATGCATTTCAGACAAAGACAAAAATACAGAATATAATTAACTGGTGTCACAGCAAAATGGAATTGTTTAAGATATCTGGGTTAGGAATACATTGGGTTAATGATACAAGATTGGCTGATGAAGTGACTGGTGAGTTTAGACCATCACAGAAATAATAACCATTGTAAAGACAACACTTTACCTTTTACATCTGAGGGCTGTAAATCACACTCGAAAGAACTAAATGTAAATATTTATCAGTTATTGCTATTAATCCTTCAGCTCTTGACTTTTTCACAAGTTCTTATGATACTTGATATTTTAATGGGTGTTAGCCACGCTGCCTGAGCTTGTTTTGGCAAAAACCCATTGATATAACATGCAAATTCAGGAGCCCCACCCCTCACCAATGTGAAACATAATGCATATTGTCCTGAATGAATAGGGAAGGGATAGCACACAAGCTCCTTCAGTGAGGTCATTTAAAGGTATGCTGTTTTGACATGAATCAACTGAATCTTAACTACTTCCTTCAAGATTCTTTCCACTGAAAACGCTTTAACTGATCCTCTCCCCCACACCCTCTCTGTTATTTTCCTTTACAGTCATGGCAACAAGGAAGTGTTCTCATGCAGGGGCATAGAGTTGGCGGTGGATTTCTTCCTGGACAGAGGTCATAATAACATCACTGTGTTTGTTCCCTCTTGGCGCAAAGAGTTGCCCCGAGCTGATGCCCCTATAACAGGTGAGGACAGGTAGCTGGTTCCCGTCAGGAAGACCAGAGTTAGTTAACCCTTCAATTGCTAATGCCTATAGCTGTTAGCAATTACACTGCTCACATTTTTAACATTCTTCAGCAGCTATTAGTCAGTATGGCTTAGCAAAGCAAAGAAGACATAATCTCTTTCTAGTACACAACATATAATCTAAATTGTCCATCCATGGGTAAAATTACATTTTCCACTACAATCAAAACTGAAATAACTTGAAAGATTACAAAAAACTGAATGTCTTTTTCTGTGTGGTTCAGTTTAAGATGTTTTCACTTTAGCCTTAGAGTTTGGGCCTCAACATGTTTTAACAAGCTTTTTTTGCTCAGTGGGATTGTGTGAGATGTGGAGGGAGAAAAAAAGAAACACTCAGGTCATTGTCTTCAGTCGTCATCCATCCATCCATCTTCTGTACCATCCATCCATTTTCTGTACACCCTTGTCCCATAGTGGGGTCGGGAGGGCTGCTGGTGCCTATCTCCACCTCTCGCCTAACGTTCCTGGCGAGAGGCGGGGTACACCCTGGACAGGTCGCCAGTCTGTTGTAGGTCTTCAGTCATCAGTTTTAGGAAAAAAAAATATATTTATCCCAGACAAGCAAAGCACAGAATGTAGCTGCCACATAAGGCAACAAAAACTAATGGGAAGGAAATATGAGGTGTGTTTTTACCTATCTATTTGAATATGACTTCCACTTCAGTCTGTTCCTTTATCGTATAGGCATTGCATCATTCTTTATCAGTATGCCGGAGATAGAGTTTCACATCACTCATGTGATATGCTATGAGACAAGGCTTTCTTTTGTAGTAATAAGCTAAAAAGATAGATTTGGTAAAACCAATGTTGCTTACTCTTTAGGATAATTTGTTTTTACATAGTTCAACTACATATAAAATCTAATTATTGACTCACAAAGCTTCTGTGTCACAAATCTGTATTGGTGACATAATCTAGCTTGATTTAATATCTTTGATTCCATGAAAATGAGCAAGTTTCTTGATGATATTGCTTCACTTTAAGGCTCTTGTGATTTTGGTATCTGCTCATCTGGGGTGGAGCAAAGGTTCTATGTCAGGCTAAGAATAAGGAAGTAAAAATAAGTCCACAGCCACCCCTGGGAAAGTCCCATCAGGAACTTTATGTGTTTTCCTTTTCCTCCACACCTACTGTAGTTTGTTTATAGAGTGCCAACAACAAATCCACAGCAATAGGTCAAGTCAAAACAGTCACCTGGATCTAGAAAAACACCTGCATGAAAAAGTGCCGGTTGGCTAAACATTACTCAACCAGTTTCCTGGTTCGTTGGTTAGGTTCACAGATCATTTCACTTGACTTTCTAACTTGTTTAATCAGTTTCTGTGATTGTATTAATGTTTAATTTGCCTGCCGTAGGAGTCAACAATACAATATATTATGGGAATCGTGGGAACTATATTAGTTTTTGTTATGAAATACATTTTTCTTGATAGCATTTGATTTCTGTAAACTACTGCACATTTGTCGAATGCTTATTGCATTTTTAAAGCCGTGTTTTTGTGGCAGCCTCTTCCATGAATTTTGAAAAAAACAACAAGGTACAGAAATTTAAATTCAATGTGCATTTGTCTTTATTCAGCACAAGGTCAAAAAGCACAAACGGGCTCAAATCTATTCAATCACCCTTCTAATATTAGGTTAAATCGCTCTTAGCAAGTTGCAGAGAGACTGCACACATAAAGTATTTAGCCATTACTTTTCTGGCATCTTTATATTTCACCATATTTCAAAAAATGCTTGAATTCATTTAAATTAGTTGGTTTGATACCACAACTTTAATACATAACTAAAGGAGTAGTAATACACTAACAGTAATATTAGCTGCAGTTTCTGCATCTGAGTCTATATATATATAATTTAGACACTGTGGATCAGAAAACACAATAAATACAGACCTAATTCATTTTTTAAAAACTGACTAAAGAAATGTAAAATGTAAAATTCTGACCAATTCTATAAAAAGGACTTAAAACACATTTGACTGACTTGTTACCTTTGCTCTTTTCAGATCAACATATTCTGTTGGAGCTTGAAAAACGGAAAATAGTGGCCTTCACCCCTTCCCGCCGGGTTGGTGGCAAGCGAGTGGTTTGTTATGATGACCGCTTCATTGTCAAACTGGCGCATGATTCAGATGGCATAATTGTGTCCAACGACACCTACCGTGATCTTCAAGGAGAAAAACCTGAGTGGAAGAAATGCATTGAGGAGAGGCTCCTCATGTACTCATTTGTGAATGACAAGTAAGGAGAACGTCCCAGTTATTTTTTACAGTGCCACTGTTTAATGAAGGGCTGCTGCTGCATTAGAGGCACACCTTCTAGCTTCTTGAAATTTTGTGAAGGACCTCTTTGAAGTAGCTTTGTCTTTATTCTGGTCTCTTTTTACAGGTTCATGCCTCCAGATGATCCTTTAGGTCGACATGGACCTAACCTCGACAACTTTCTCCGGAAAAAGCCCCTGCCTATTGAGCAGAAAAAACTGCCCTGTCCATATGGTAAGGAATTACTACCTCAAAGAACAGATATTTTATTTCATAAAGGAATCCCTTGGTTAGTGTTTTCGCTTTCAAATTTAGACAAACAATGAAAACACAACTGGATAATTAGGCAGGGGTTTCAAATTTATAAAGTGTGTTGATGAAGAAACACCTTATTCATTTTATTCATAAAAGTAACATTTTTATGAATAAGATAAATAAATCCTATATATAATTTAGAATAATAATTGGCAAAACAACAATCTATAAGTTGTAAATTATGTCTACTGTGAGGTTGACAGGGATGTCCAGCTGATAGCTTCAAATATAGTCTGTTCTGTTTCTGCAGTTTCCACTTTCTGACAGAAGAATGTGGTGATAATTACATTGTGAGTTTATGTGCATTGTCTTTCAGATAAAAAGTGCACTTATGGCATCAAGTGCAAGTACTACCATCCTGAGCGGGCAAACCACTCCTATCTGTCCTTGGCTGATGAACTGAGAGAGAAAGCACAAATTTCTTTTGTAAAAGAAGAGAGAAAGGCAAAATCATCAGTCAACTATCCTCAATCTGAACCTGAGCCTTATCATCCTCGACACACACATCTCCCCTGGGATCAGCAGATTTCCCCAGTTCCTGGTCACATTAGTGAAAATAAACTACTGCTCTGGGAAAACTTCAGAAAAAGCCCCAACCAAATGCTGTCTTCAGCAAATGGAGGAAAGTGCCAAGAAGACTATCCCGCGTCACTCTATACACCAAATCATTATTATCCCAATATGTCTCGGGAATATTTTGATTCTGGTTTTGGTTCGAGTGAGAGCTACTACTCTGACTTGCCACCATCCCTCGGCAGCACCCACAGACTTGGTTCTCAGCAACAAAGCACCCTGCCCAGGCTCCAGCGTTCCCCAGTTCACATGGAGAACTGTAATACCAGTCATTGTGGCAAATGCTGTTCCTATCCTCATCAGCAGCATCACAGCAACATCGACTGCTGCAGTCAACCCATCTATGACACCTACAATCCAAATATGTTCCCACACGGTGTACATCAGCAACGGAGCCTTCCTGCCCATTTCCATAATACTGCAATCCCCCAACTCCATCATAATTACTGGTCGGATCCCTTTCAGGGTGCGCCCCCAGCCAGATCCTCATGCCCCGCCCCCTCCTTGGCCTATCCTTCACATTGCCACAGCTCCTGTTGCTCCTATGAGAATCACCAGTACCAAACCTGGGGCCAGCAACAACAACAACCGCCGCTGCCGCTGGCTCCTGCTGCATTAAAGCAAAAAAGGTCAGAAATGCGCAAGAAACTGCATGCCATCTTCAACCCAAACCAAGTGGATAGGGTCATGGAGATGTTCCCACACCTGATGGATGCTGAAGTTTTGGCTGCAGAGATACTGAACATGAAAGCTCAGGGGATGATATTCTGATCATGATTCTGTTCTCTTTGATCTGGAATATCAAAATATTTAGGACATTTTCAGTGAGGGCTGCAACAAAGTTAACAGAAAAAAAATATGATGTGAAATTTTAGTGTCATCATGCCCACGTAGACCCATATCAATGTTTTTATAGCAACAATACATTACAGGTGCGTTAGTTCTTGCACACTAAAACCATCACATTGAGATGTGTTAGGGATAAACACAAAAACACGTTGACTGATTTGAACCTCTAGATTTTTGCACATGCACTGATACTGAGAACTGATGAACACCCACAGAGATAGATTAAGTTAATTAACTAAAATAGAAAAACCATTAACTCATTAATCTCGTACCAAAATTATCAGTAGTTGCAACCGTGTGTCAGTCAGAGAGTATTAGAAAATGTGTTTTTCAGGGAACTAATTTAAAAGATATTGTAGCAATGCCTGATTCTATCTGCTTTCTATTATGCTACTGAAATATTTATGAAAATTGAGCTATTGCTGTGTTATTTGTATGACATTGTTGTCAAATGTAACTTTACCATTCAAATTTTGGATGGAATGTGCCTCTAGACCAAAGATCACTGAGTTTCAGGAGTTTTGACTGTTGATGCATATTGTGTCAAATATTATTTTAAGTTCTCATAAAAGTTTTATGCTTTTGCTTTCGCTATAATTCTCTGTAACAGTCTGCTCTTTCAGTATTATCTTTGATCTGGTTGATCTCATAAGGAAGCTAAACAAAGGTGACTATTAAAAACACTTCACCTGAATTAAAGGAATTTACCTAGTGTGCTTTTCCCTTTCCTGTAAATGTGCGTCATTTCCATCAAAGACATACTGGCAAAAATGTAAATTATGTATATTTTCAAGTGAATATTTTAATAAAGATAGAAATAAAAATTGTAAACATACATTTGAATTAGTGATTGTGATTGCCTTGGAGAAAAGAAACAAATCTTACCTTTCAACTACATTTAACGGCTTTCACCAATTTCCTTGAAATTAATCTTTCTGTACTTAGATTGAGCCACAGTGATCTCATATCTCATGCCAGCAATGCCGTTAATTTTCAAAATGTAAATGCTTTAGAGATTTTTAAAGTATTATGCTCAGTCTGTCTGTCAGCATGTTAAAGTATACATTTAGAAATTCATCAGAATTAATGATCAAATTAAATAATCCATGATATTTAATTTTTAATAGTATTTAACATGTTAAATCTGTGGCTGTCTTTTACTTAGCAGAATTGGAATCATTAATGTGAGCCCGGTTCAGCCTGGAGTCAGTACTTTAACCTTCTATTTTAGCAGTGGATAAATTATTCTAACTAATTAGATTTTTACCATGATCAGAATTAAAGGCATAGATTAGATTTTCTTAAAGTGGAGTTCTCTTGATTGGTTAGTTGGTTAGAGGAAATTTTCTTGACTTCTTCAACTTTAAAAAATGCAAACTAGTTTTAGCTCATGTATTGACAGAGCAGGCCATTACAAGAGACGCTAATATCTTTAAACAACTCTAAGCTTTAAACTCTAAATGTTATCCAGTCAGAGGAAGTATCTGATGCAAATGAAAGAATGTTAAAATCAAGGAAACAGCTTTATATTGTTCTGAGAAAATATTTTTACTGCCCATTTCACTGCACACTACATTTTTAAAGGATAGTTGCTCTATCAAAAATACCTAACACCTACAGTTTACAAAGCATGAGACATGGGAGGTTTGTAAGAAGAGCTATATTTTGTTAGGATTTAATTTTTGCCCTGAGGTGCTTTACCTCTGACTCTAAAATAAAGGAAGAGTGTGGATTCTAAGATAGCTACCTACTGCATCCAAGGTATTTACTGATTATATCATTTAGTGCAACACCGCTTCAAGAAATCTGAACTGGCACTTTAATTAAATTGTTTGGCCAAAATAGACAAGGCCATCTTCATGCCAATCTGGCAGGTTATCTGGTGGATTTCATCTTCACTGGTGGCAGAGCAACCACAATATTACTAAAGCTTTGCTGTATAAAAACCAGTCTAAGAGCACAAACAGAAAACTGCAAAGACATATTTCAAAAACCAAATACATATCTGTTTTCTGTAAACAAATAATTTCTGTTTGATATTTGAGTCGCGTTTCCCGAGTTTATATCATGTCAAAATCTTTGTCATGTCATATCTGTTTTGACTGTTTCAGAGATTTGAAACATGCACCACCCAGAAATAGTCACAATAAGGAGTGTGCATTATCAGTGCAATTATAGCCTTACCAGCGTACAACATTGACCAAATGTAGATAACGTGGTAATGCAATTTTCATAAGTGTTCTTTGCAACTAATGCTTTTCTTATGTACTTTATTTAGAGTCAAAACAAGACATGAAGAAAGAAAATGTGATGTAGATATTCAATTACCAACAATCTGATATTCTGAGCTGTCATAAAATATTTGTCAGTTTGCCAGCAGCACTTGCAAAGAGACTTCATTTCTTAACACTTCTCAATATGTGTCAGCGTCTTACATAATGCAATGAATTTGAATAAATAAGCAGTACTTGGTCATTTAAAAATATAGTGATTGTCTTTTGTTCAAATAAATATGTTTACTCATATTGCTTTTACCTGGGCAAATATTCACAACAAAGAATATTTTCAGATACAAACTCGTTTAAAAGACACGCCGTTATACATCTGTAGGTTTAGTGCGGTCTCGGTCATTAAGAGACTCTAAGCATGACATTAAATACTCTTTTTGGTAAAGTTGCTTTTATTTTGTTGCTTGCTTTGCAGCTAATCTCTAAGACATATTAATCTGTAGAAAAAAATAGAAGTGACTTGTTGTATAGACATTTTATTTTTATCTCAACAGTGTCCCCTTTGTACCTTAGGGGACACTGTACATATTGCCTTGAAACCTTATTTCTTCAAAAAAAGTTGCTTTACATGAAAAGTCATTGATTTCATGTCTGTCCGTCGATACACAAAACGTCACACATTAGCTGTCATACATGGTAATTTGAGAGAGATATTATGCGTTATTTATGACATGAATTTTCGTCATATAGCAGGTTTACTATTCTGTCTAATGTTCTGCCTGGTCCACAGGATTCTTTTATTCCCAGGCCATCAACAACTTGTGGAACGGCACAAAGGCACCATGTCCTGGTTTGCTGCCAAAAAAAATGAAATTACATTTAGATACATGACTGGAAATTTAGTAGTTTCAAAAGCAAAAACATATGACAACCTCTCATACACATGTTTAACCTTTTGCACATATATTGAGCTACTTCTGTTTAAATGTTCTGAGTAGTCATAGATAAAATACCTTCAGAAATACCCTTCTGCTTTCTTTGTCACTCAAATCAGACATGCCCACGCTTCACCTTTTAAACGCTGTAGTCTGAACCTGCTCAGCAGGCTTTAAGACTGCTAACTGAGGTCAGCAAGTTAGGGATTCAGAAGGTGTGTGACGGTACTGTTTCTCTCTAACTATTTTTGTTTTAGTATTAGGAAACAATAGAACACTAACCAAAGCCTATTTGTTTAAAAGTGGTGGATTTACTTTCAAAGAAGTTGTGATGTGATTACGTAAAGCACAGCTGAGAACCTTCTAGTTGGCAAAACAGAATTGCAGTGTAGCACTTAAATTCTTCAGATAAAATACGCAAAATATATCCACAAGGTATCAATTTATGGGGAAATGGATGTTAGTTACCATTCAAAGTAGGTATGTCCATTATGACTGCCGTCACACAGTGATGCATCGTGGCTCTGCAGCTCCACACCCAGGTGGAGCTCTGGCTCCCCCTGTAGGTTCCCCAAGAAACGAACTGTTCCTGTGCTGATCCGGCCAGATGGCAGCATGATCCTAACCCGATGGCCCAGATGCAAGTCCATGGGTGAGTGGGGCACAAAAACCCTATGTGGGCCTTGAGACGTTTTCCAGGATCGCACACTTCAGAAGGGAAAAAATGAGTTAGTTCAACATCAAAAACTGAGGTATAATATTATGGTTTATTTGTATTTTGGGGTTAAATTTGTAGCCTGATGTCTGCATGACTTTTGTTTTGGTGTAGATAAAAACATGCTTTGATTTTAAAAATGTATTTTTTTTTTTTATTTATTTTGTCTCATTAAGTGACTTGAAGAGGAAAGTTTGGTAATCTATGAAATACTTCAACATAGTATTTTCCGTGTGTTGTTGACATTTTGCTAATTGTCCTAACCGAAGAAGACATCGAATGGGAAATGATATGGTCAAAAATAGTACTCAGGTCAGCAGTGGTGTTTAAACAGAGTTCATTTGTCCCAATCAGTGTTGCCAGATGGGTGGGTAACCTCCCAGTTGCTTCTTTTGGGCTGGAAAAAGCCACTTTAGGTGGGTTAACATTTGGGGAACTTCTCACAACATTTGGTAGGCTTTTTGAAAGTATTCATATGAAAATTCTATCAAATTGTTTGGCATTGTATGGCAGAAAAGCACAAACTTGTTAATTTTATTAAAATTTCATGTTCTTGCTCTCATTTTATTAGTTTATTTATTTTGAAATGTCTACATTCTGTCAAATATGACATCAACGTTGATTGATAGTTACTGGTCAATCAAGTGTCACTATGAAATGTAGTCAATGTCAACTGTAAGGAATTTCACTAAGCTACATTGGGGTGTGTTGGCTTGATGTTCAAAGGCAGCATCATGCTGAAGTCGGGAAAGTGCACAAATTATCCTAAGGAAAAGGAGGCTGACTTGGAGCTAAAATTGTGGATTGTACCTCTCCCAGAGGATTCTAAAGGTCAATGTCAACAAATCTGACTTGCAAAAGGGTAAGCTGGATATTCAGGTTTAGTGATGGATATAAGATTGACATGTGGATTGGTAGACCACCAAGTATAACCAGATTTACAAGGATAAACAGGACTCAAATTTATTACAAAATTATTTACAAGTACAAGAGTAAGATGATAAGATGTATAATTAAAATGTTCAGTATTTGCTCAGCCAACAACAGGGTTGCTACAATGAGTTTCTCCACTATTATTGTTTTGAAAAGATTAGTATGGAGAAATTCCCAAAGCAGATTTAGTGCATACTGCTGACGTTGCTACTGCACCACACCCCCCCTTGTCCCGTACTACCTTTGTGGTATTTTTTGTAAATGTACAGCTGTGCTGGATAATGAGGTTCCCACTTGTGATTTATGTACTGGTAGAAGGAGCTCTCAGGCGGCTCATCTTCCCAAGTTTGTGACAGAAATGTTTTGCGAAACAGCCTTGAGTGTTCCAATTTAAATTTTAACTTTAGTTGATCTTCCTGCCAATTTATCCAACTTGAAATGTGTTAATTACCGCTGAGTAGACATGAAAAGCACAATTTAACCACATTCCCCAGATAAACATGCTGTGTCTTCTTGTTTTAATCTTGTTTTAATATTACCAGGCATTTTAAAATGCCTACTAATATTAAGTGTTACTAGATCACCTGGGAATTTAACAAAGTCATTGTTTCCATTACAAACCTTAATCGATTTGCTAATGCTGTTTATCCATCACAATGGAGGTAGGCTAAACTGAAACCTGAGCCATTTCTTAATATGTTCTCTAACCTTCCTAATCAGTGATCATCGGTTAGCTCAAATGACGCTTGCTGCTTCTGCCACATTTTAAACGACAAAACTCATCTGTTTGCTTATTTTAATGTCTTATTACACCAAACAATCCAAAAGTTCAATTGACTCCCTTAAATCATACTGTTTTTTGTTTTTTTTTTCCCCAGAAGTTGGTGTGAAGACTTGAGGCAGAAGGAACCCCAGTAGAACAACTACATGTAAGAAGTTTCAGAATCTATGATCAAGTGGAAGTGGAATAGGTTAATGTCTCTCAATATTTGTCACTTGATAAGTTACCTCAGACTTTATGACTGAGTTACTTCAGTCATAAAAGTTTTCTTTTACTGATATGCTGGCCTACCCAATTAATGACTGTACCTTGAGGCTGAAGATAAAGAAGAAGACGATCTTGAGCTTTGTGGGGTTGACAAGGATCCCTGGCTCCCTGATAAACTGCATGAATGGCTGCCACTTCTTGATGACACTTTGGATCTTCTGTGTTGGCAGAAACCACCTGCTCATTAGAGATAGCTGTTGGTGTTATTTACTACTAACAATTGTCTCAATTGCTCAGTTGCTTTAATGTGATTGCTCTGATTTACTTGACTGCTCATCCAAATCGTCTCCATTGTCTCTCTGCTCCTCACAAGTTCCCACCTTCAGCAGTATCTCAGCCTCAGAGAAAGCCTGAGGAAAACCATAATCAGAATTATCGCCACAAACTTAACAACCCCTGCAAACATTTTAGCAAACACACCTGATTACGCAGTTCCTCCTGTTGCTTTTGCAGCTCTGAAAATCTCTTTTCCCATGATACTCTCTCGCAGGCGATCCTGGTCTTGATCGACAGGATCTCTCTCTCAATTTTGGTCACTCGTTTGTGGAGTGCGTTAACGCGGTCGGGGCTTCCTGGGATGGCTGCCGTCACCCTGCTTTCATAAGCTATTATATGACAACAGATAACAAAAACGTAGTTCCTTGAGTCTGACAGATGAAAAGATGATCTACAGATCAAACAATAACTTTTAGAAATAACAAAGCACATCTAACAAAATATTGGGATATTCATATTGCCTTGCTTCTTTTTTAAATAGACAGCTTTTAATATGGTATTCAAAGTCTGGTGGCATTATCAAATAAAATAACGTTAACAGTAAGGAGTTGTTCTTGCGTGTTAGATGAAAGTGTTTTACCTCATTAAATCCTTACCCACATGTCGTGTCACCTGTCTACTTTTCTCCTCTGTGATGTGTGTTTCCCTTGGTAGGAATTTGATTGCATTGTATGGACAGATCTGCAGAGCAAATAAGTACCATGCATTTTACAAGTACTGTCAAAAGATGTCATTATAAACTACAAATAGATCTATACAACAACTCACCCAAAGAAACCGGCATGTGCAGAGTATCCCCTGGTATGTCCATGTAAAGAATGTCTGTAGGACGTACGCTGTCATTTTTTTTTTCCACTCACATCATTCTGTTCTAATCAGATAACAAACAAATCAACTGCTTGTACTTATTTTGTTTATCAAACAAAACTCCTAGGGGAATAAATGCACCCTGTTTAAGGAGTTTGTAACTATACAACATTATACTAAACCAAGTAGGTTAGTTCATCTGTCGTAGCATGCTATGGTAGTCCTACTCTACAGTACTCACAAATTTGCTATTTCAAAGTGTACACAACACTCACCTTTTTCAGTGGTGCACCTGTATAGTGAAAAGAGAATCCAAAGTAAAGTCACAAGTAGATAATATCTTCCATTTCTGATCAATAAGCTTCAAATTCAGGTCTCTGATAAACATTAACGTGGTGCATAAGGCTCACTGACCTGTTGCTATGCACCAACTTTGCATGAACAGCACTTGACGACTGCTGGGTAGGTAAATCTCACCTAATCTTCTTAGTCATGCAATTACACAGTCCGGTTGCAGCCTGGCTTCTTAATTTGGTTTGCTGAGCCTACTAGTGTATATAAACAGTGAGAGGAAACCCTCCGGTGCAACCAGTGTCCATGTACATCCGCTCTGTTCTCTGGTATACAGAGCAACTCAATGCACAGACTATTTTTGTGGAGAGGATTTTCAGAGCTGCAACATTAAGCAATGTGAAGTCTACTCTACAGATGTTGACACATTATTTAAGACTATATTCTAAATTTCAAATTGTGAAGGCTTCTCATTTACTAGATTACCTCCACCTTATGCTAACTAAGTTATCTTAATTAACTTAGTTAGCATAAATGTTCTTTATTGACAGGAAACAATAAAACTACAACATACTTTCATAACTGAAATGGGAAAGGAGGGTGAACAACATCAAATCAGAGATAATTACAATTCTCTGTCAGTCATTTTGATATGATAAATCTGTATTACTTATAGAATAACTGGTAACACTTTATTTGACGGGTTGTGAATAAGACTGTCATGACACCGTCATAAACATGACATAACACCTGTCATGAACATGAGTAAGTCTTCATGAATATTTATGACTGTTGTCATAAAGTGTCATTCGGTAAAT
>CAEGAE010075662.1:0-52345 GCA_903067095.1 Girardinus metallicus
CATACATACATACATACATACATACATACATACATACATACATACATACATATATATATATATATATATATATATATCGGCTGGGGGCATGCGGCGGTACGAGACGCATTAACGGTGAAAGGAACCGGCAGTTATTTTGATGTGTAGAATGGGTGCCTGCCATGCATTGCATGGAGGCATTGAAATGCTATACCAATGCTCTCTTATGCGTTGCTATGGCAGGTCCCAATAAGTTAAGAAAGAAGATAGTTTCAAATAGAATTATTTTTTGTGTGTTATGTATTTACATGTATGACAATCTTTTGACCTTCATGTTGCGGGTTTGATATCTGTGACCCACTTTGTATTGCAGCTCTGCTTCCTTAATGGGTATTTATTTTGATGTGACACCCTAAGGTCATCAGAAGGCCCCATTTAGCCGTCTATAAAGGAAGGTGTTTTATGTCTTTTCCAGGCACAATTGTGCCATTTTATTGCACAACCAAGTAACTTTACCTTCAGCTGTTGTAGAAATGGTTTCTATTTACAACAAAAATTGACTACAAAGCTTAACACCTTGAAATTGGGCCTATGTCTCTTTAAGAAGCTCCTGCTCTTTTCGGCTCTCCACAATCAACACTTCATTACAACCAATGTTTGTCCATTATGCTGTTTTCAACCGTTCTTAGTAGCGTTAAGCTGAGAAGTAGCTGATGAGCTTAGGAGATGTGCAGTTCCACCAGGTGTTTCCTATTTTCTGCTGGCAGTAGTCTGAAGGAGCTGAGACTCATATCGGATTTAAAATCCACATTACAAGAAGGGATGCACCGATAAATCAGCCAGCCGACAAATCGGGCCTGATTTTCTTAATTTTGGGACATCAGTGATCTGCCAATACTTAGACGTGAAGCGATCTTATCCACCGATCTTATCTACCTCACCAAAGGTCAGAAAGTCAACCACTGTCAATTGTTGCTCTGCCAGGAGAGAAGTTTGACACACAGACCGGCCCAGCAGGTCATGTCTGCCTGTTTCCACTTAATAATAGTCACCCCACTGTTGCCAACTCAGAAACTTTCTTGCTACATTTAGCAATATCTCAGAGAAAAAAAAAAAATCAGTATGGGCTAAAATCGTAATCAACAGGTCAGGCTTTTAAAAACCAATGATCAGTGATCGGCCAGAAAACTGCAATAAGTCCCTTTTAAACCCATAATTGAAATATAAGTCTAGAGAGTAAGTATTTTAGCATTTAAATGGACTGTTATTTAAAACCTGGAGAAGAAGGAGTATCCTTGCAAGAGAATCCTCTGGACTCCTCAAATACAATAAAGTCTTTAAATATAAAGACATCTAAATGTGATTTAGGAATGCACCTAAAAGTTGAAGGAGAGCAACTCCCAGGGAATGGACTTGGGCACTTCTCTATGATATTAAAAGTTATTCTACTCTGAACCAATATTTCATGGCGAACAGAAAAGTACTGACTCGCCAGTACTTTTTAGATACCCGACATTCACTGATGACTACTTTTGTTTATACAAAAGAGGTATTTTGTTTCTGAGGAGTAGCACATTCTACTCTCACATTGAACCAACTGGGCATTTACATACAACAACCTATGTAGACTTTGTGCAATAACATTAACTCAAGACAATTCTCTTGTTTATGAGAAAGAAAACCGCCTGCTTGTGTTCTACGATGGAAACATGCAGAGCGCAGCAAGCCGCTATTAAAGTAGCGCTTTTTAGATACTACATTTAGCATACAAAGAGGCAGCTCAGCAGTAGACTGCAGGTTTGTTAGATGAGCACATAGCCCCGCTCAATGACCAACTTATATTAGCTTCTTCGATTCGCTGTTACTCTTTATAGAGCAGAAGGGCAAAAAGGGTAACAGTTCCTAAAATAAGTGTGTTCATTTAAAAGCTATAGAATTTAGTAGTGCTTTATGTTACATTTCCTTGCACTTTCCACAACTGTTTTCATATTTTAAAAGTAATAATAATAATAAAACAAATATTTTAACCTTCTGTTGTAGGTGACACTGTTTACCTGATTACTTGTGGAGTAGAATTTAACTTTTTTCCCCCATCTTTAGCAGAAAGAAACTGACATAAGTCATTGTCATAAATAGATCAAATATATCACAGAATTTAAATGGAGGGATGGTCACCACACTCATTTGTGTTCATTCACTCTCCAAATGTTTGTCTATGCATCGATATCATTATTATAGGCATAATAATCGTTGTGGTAATAATTGTTGCATTTTTGTTTTAAGTAACAACAAAGTATTTTAACCTTCTGTTGATCGTGTCATACATTTTTATTGCTGTGGTATTATAAGTTGTAATACTGTAAGCTCTCATAACCGCTTGTCAAAGCAACACCATCATGCTTGTGTCATTCACCATTTTAACATAGCAATTTTAAGATGCCTTTAAAGATCTGTGTAATTTATTAGCTAAAAGCACGCTGAATCTCATACTCTACCGAATGAATATTGTAACTGAATTCAAAGATGTTTCAGTTGAAATCAAATTCCTTTTTCTTTGCAGGAAACGTGTAGTCGGTACCTTACGTTGAACCTTTTTCAGCTCTTGTCCGTAATTTATCTCTACATACTCGTTTCTAATGCATAGCTCAGAACAGCTGACGCCGCTTCTTTAGTATCAGCACTAAGTTGATGGAATGAAAGGATGCTGCATTATCATGGAAAGTTGCCAAAATGGAGGAGATGCATACCAGCAAGGCAAGCTGTCAGAAGCACTCATGAAAACATTTATCACGAGGAAACAAACTACACTGCAGCATGGCAAACATAAACTTCAGCTCTGTGTTATTGTCAAAAAGAGCTGACATCGTCACTTTGTGGTCCTCGTTACTTAACAAACATTAACTGTTTACAGAAATATATGTACTCCACATCTATTCTGAAAGGATTTTTACTTCTGATGAAAAATTCTAAAAGGTGCAAACGTACTGACATTTGGACAGACATTTTTCAGACTTCTATGACAAACAGCTGCAGGAATATGCACTGGACGGACGATTCGCTTGCACTGAAAACCATTGTTTACAGCCAGTGATGTCAACAGCACCGGTTTCCGGGAGGACCTCGGTAGGGAGGTGGTGGGAAAACGTGGAGATCAGCAGAACTCTGTGACAAAGACCTAGCAGGCACACTAAACTGACCCCACCGGCGGAGTGCCTGATACATGTGAGAAACAAACTGTAGTCAAAGCCGACGCTGCTGCGAACACAGGATGCGAAACGTTGCACGTGAAGCGAGAGGAAGCGAAGGAAATGCAGCACTATCAAGTACCTTTCACATTCACCCCAATGAGCAGCTGCATCCTACACAAAAGTAACCAAACTGGTTTTGCAACCGAGTTACACAGCTGCACAGAAAGGCCTACTGTAAAATCTACTCTTTAACTTTCAGATAATACATTAAGCTATATTATTTTCTTTATGTAGGGTAAAAAAAAATTAGTTATTGGAGCTGAAAAGCCATGGACCCCAACATACGAACATGCCCAGGAGAATATTTGCGTAGCAGTATATTAAGATTTGATAATCAAATCAAAGATAAAACAAAGTAAGAAGTCAAAATGTACTGTTATTCTTTTGAGCTAGCCACAATGCAATATTTAAGATTAACTCCAGCATAAGTATCGTTAATTTTGTCTCCATCACAGATGTCAGCGTTTATGCACCATTTTAATCAACACAGGCATGGACCAGTTAACAGTATCAATGTGTATAAAGGTTGAAATCCGTTATACAGTTTTTACAATTCCAAAACCAGTGAAATTTAGCATCATGTCATTGAAACCAGTCTGGGTAAAGCCGTCTTTTCCAACTGGTGGATCCTGACCTCGACGAGTCAGAGGGTCACAGGCCTTTGTCTGGGCAAAAAGTGTCATAAAAACATCAGTGGGGTCTGCATACTGTACACTGCATTAGGTGGCGATAATGTCCACACGAGCAGACATCATTTTACACTATAGAAGAAGACACTGTTGTTTTTTTAAATGTGCCAAGTGAGCATGGTAGAACATAGGTATGGCGCTGACTATGTCAGAAACTATTTTACTGAGAAAGAAAAGCACCACAACTGGAATCGCGACCCAGTCGGAATATATGCTGAAATTGTCCCGTTGCCAAGCAACCGACAGAGTCAGCTGTTGGAGCTGTTATCATCATCACCATTCATACAGATAAATCAAAAGATTTTTGATAAATTCCCCAACTCTGGGACGATAAACACTTCTATTCTATTCTAAAAACAAGATAAAATCAGTAGACAAAATTAATGCAAGAGTAGGATTAAAATCCCAGGGTAACGATATACTTGTGTTACGCTATAAATAGCTGAAGAGCAAAGGATGATCCATAAAACCGCAAATAAGAATAATACTAATTTAAGTGTGTTTATTCTTTTTTTTTTTTGCGTAAGTCTATGTATTAAATTCAAAATACTAAGAGATTCTTCTTGATGACATTTGTATAATTAACCAATCATCTGGGCTATACAGTTTGATAACATTATGAAATACAACAGACCTTCGCAGCGTTTCGTTGCTTAGCCCTAATAAGTGTTATTGTCTGTTTTAAATAAAGCCAATAAGTCTATGTTCTATATTTTTACAGTAAATATAAGGAAACCATGAAACTTGGTTGTATTTTTAAAATCAAGGTTATCATACTGTGAGAATCCCATACCAACCCATGCTTAGCCAGTCACATAAATACCATCAGACAAACCACACACACACACATAAAAATAAAATACCACTACAATTGCAGTTGGTGCCAGCCACTGTTGCCATCATTTCAGTGGGGGAAGGGGGTCAAGTAAAATGGGTTGGGCTTTAGCCTCCAGCTCAAAGCCATGAGGATATTTCACATCCCAACCTGTGCAATAAGCTCCCCTCTGTTCCAAGTCTACAAACACATTCCAGGAAGCTTGGCCTGCTGCTCTGCTTGCAGGTATGTGGGATTCTAGGAGGGAGGAAGGCTTGATGTAATGCACCAGCTTCTCTTCTGCTCCAGTCATACGTATGTCAGATTGAGAACAGTCACCTACTTATTCCCTAAAGGTGCGAAACCCACAGAGGAAGTCATTCCTGCAACGACACAAGGCAGCATGCAGGGATGTACACTGACTCTATCGCCGTGCGCTGCCACCAAACATGTGGATGGCTCTCTTTTATTCAGCTCCCAAAAAAACATGTTATTTAGCCCTTCTGGTTTAACCTTTGATTTTTGGACAGACAGCTGCCAAGATAAAGCGATTACCTCATGCAGCCAAGGTTTTATTTAAATCCAGAGATTGCTTTAATAGGTGTAGGAGAGGGTTAGCTTTAAAGGCTTAGGGGTAATAGTGATGTTGAAAGGTGTACATGGATTAGAGAGGACTGTTTCCTAGCACAAACACACCGAAGGCCTCCTCATTGGCAGGAAGTACATTACCCATGGTTGGCAGAGTTTCCATTAATGTTTGATGTCCTTCTTCAGTAATTTAATTCCATAATTGTAACTGATCACATCAACACAGAGTAATCTGTATTAAAAGGTTTACTAAAAAGGATGTTACTGTGCACAAATGATTAGACAGTCAGGTTAAAATACCAGAACATTGGTTCTCAGAGTTTTATAATAAGCACTACCTTCAGTAAATATTGAGTTTTCCCTGTACAACCATAGAGAAGGGCTTTATTACTCAGTTGAGGTAAAACACCAATCAGCCAGAGATCAGAATCGGAGAATTTTCACTTGAATAGTCGATTGGCCATCAACTGTTCAACTAAGGACTCCTGCCATTTTTCCATCTAAAATTGCAGCCGCCAACACAGAGGCACCTGTTTTAACTTATTAAGAATCGGTTAAGCTTAGGGGCAGATGCTTTGACGCCAATGATGTCAAGATAATTCTAATAATTTCCCACTTTCTGCTGGATTAAAAACTACCATTTCTTTTAAAACATTGTCATCTCTTTGTGCTGCACCACTCCGTGATTGACACCTTGAAGTATGCAGTTTCATTATGAGTTTCCTTTTTACTCTGAACTTAAAATTTCAATGTTCCAACATGGAGAAATTAACATAAAGGTTAGAATTTGAGTAACCAACCTTGTCCAATACATCCAATTTGGCTTCCTGGAATAAAATACTCTGCAGCAATTAAAGTAAAAGCACTACTGATGATTTTTTTTTTTTTTTGTCATATTATGGCTTTCATACATAGAATAAATGTTCCTTTGCGGTGTATGATCTATTTGAGCTGATTGAGCTAGCTGTCATGCTTACAAAGAACCGCATCAAAGTGCATGCTGTTGATTGATGTGTTTGAAGACCATAAATGATGGGAGTTCTTAGTTCTGATGCGCTAAATGAAACCAATCAAAGAAAAAAAATGGCAGAATCTTATCTTTGGAGTGGTGATTGGTGCTTATAATATCTAATATGGCCTTCGTGTGTTTGTATTTACATTACAAGTAACTGAAGCCCACATTTAGTTTTTCAAAGTGCCACAAAAAGCTGCCAATGTACCACCAGCAGCACATGTACCACAGTTTGCGAAAACAGTGACCTTAGAAGGCTTAATCAGTGTGTGTCTGTGTGTTCGGACAGTGGATGATTAGACATTACCTGTCAGTGGAACTGAACTGTGGGTCACTCATTGGGCTTCCGGTTCTAGATTTGCAACAAATTATATCCCGTTAGCATTTTCCAGAGCTTGGTGACCTGGCTTCCTGGAGCGTCTTTTTCCGGCATTCGTCTTTGAGTGGGCAAGATTATTATTATTTTTTTTTTATAAGCAGTGCTTAGAATCAACTCCCTTTGGTAAAAACAAAAACAATAATAATAATAATAAAAAAAAAAACAGCAACAGTTGTTGCAAGGCCCGTCCAAAAATTAAATAAGAAAAAAAAAAAAAAAAGATCGAATAAAAATATCTAATAAAACACTGACTGGTTGATCCTGTTTACAGGTAAATCCTTGTCGAAATGAAACAGCAGCAAGGACCTTACAGTGTAGAGCTTTTTGCCAGCAATAATAAATATAAAAAACAGCTCCAGCTGGCACAAGTTGCCGTGCATGCATGAACTCCTTGCGAGACTCCTTTTGCATTCACATCCCCAGCTTCCGCCGGTAGGAAACGTGTAAACAATCCAAACGCAGCACCAGACACCTTGGCCCAGCGATGCAGTCCGTCTGCCACCACCCCTGGATCGGCTACGAGTGGCCTCGGCGCCTAAATGATCTTTAAAGATGCTGGAAATTCCTGCAGTCCCATTTGGTATTCCCTGTTCCCAGAAATGCCTGCCTGTGGCTGCGGGAACGACTCTCCCGTGATCATGAGAATCGCTCAGTAGCGAGTATCAACGAGCCGTGTTACAAGTTAGCAAAACAACTGCGGCTATATGTTGAGATTAAAAAACAAAGCGGCTTAAGATGATCATATTTATGTGTAAAAAAAAAAAAAAAAAAGAAGAAATACAGTTGGGTTTTTGTGGAAATCCTTTCTCACGGTAAACTGGTGGGGTTAAATCTCGCCTGCTACCAGCAAACAAAACAGATGAGCCCTTTCAGCAAAAAAAGGAAAGAGAAAAAAAAAAAAAACTTTGCTTCGTGTGTGCTCTTGTTTCGAGTGCAAACTAAGCAAACTCCCGTTCACAACAATGAGCCGAGCCGCGACGGAAAATTATATGTAACAACACCCTCCCGAGTCCAGACTGACTTGTGATATGTCTCCGTGTTGAAAAGTCTCCGGGAGCGAAGAGAAAATCCAGCGGAGTCGGTTAGCACAGCGCTACGTTGCTTGACTCCATGTTTCCAGAATTCAGTCGTTTCTCGGCAGAATTCCCGTGGATGGAAAGCAGGTTAGCTATGCGGCCAGCTAACGGGACACAAACTATCCACCGCTCCTCTGTAAACAACGACCGAAAGCCTCGGAGAGGCCCTGGAACTTTTGGCAAACGAAAAAGGCGCTGTTTTCCGATGGAAGACGCGGCTAGTAGAAGAGTATAACTTGAGGAAAAGGTAGCGAAAAAAAAAAATCCCACTTTCTGCCGCTAGCAACGCCCTAGCCCGCTACCAGTTGGAGTCCAGTAGCTCTTCCACTGACCACTTCCGCCGGGAGATGGGAAAATGCTTAGTTGCATCACAACGTTAGCAAACATTACTGTTAAACTGCTTACAATCGTGACGACAGCCCTGCAACTGCTGCTTCCACACGAAACAACAACGTAATATCAATTCTTACAGTATATGATGCATTCTTACAGGCCTTGCGCGATCAAGAAAAATCCAGGCTGAGCATGTGTAATTACACTATAAAAATGGATTTTGGAATGCATTAAATATTACCCAATGAAATTGTTTACATTTAAATGGAATCGTTTGCATTTGAAAAAGGCATACGTTTTTTTAATGTAATATTCAGCGATAGATAGATAGATAGATAGATAGATAGATAGATAGATAGATAGATAGATAGATAGATAGATAGATAGATAGATAGATAATCTGTCTAAATCTATTTTAAAAAAAAAAAAAACTTAATTTCCTTGCGTTTAAATCATTGAAAATGAAAAGTCTTATAGAAAGTTGTGATAAGAGTTGCACCGAAAGTTGACACAGACACAGCTTAAGTTGGAGAAAGTTACTTTGTTAGAGCAAGAACTCAATTTAGCATCCTGCAATTTAGCCACAGGGCTACCATTAAGGTCAAATAGCAAACAAGCTACGCTTTTTTACCCTGAGGCAACTACTGCCATTGACCCTTTCAGCAGTTCGATTTGAGAGATTTTATTTAAAGCTTGATGAAAACGGTCTGACTAAATCCAAACGTCATCTCCTGACCTCGTGTCACTATGACCTCCTCGTCCCACCTAACCGATGACCCTTAATTCAGGTGGTGGTTAAACCAATCTTGGAAAAATGGAAAGGCCTTTGGTGAGCTGATGCATCATGTGTTGATCCTTTTGACTTCCAAAAGATATGATCTAGTATGACTGTATTAGTCACGTAAACAGTAATCGAGCCTGATGCAGATGTAATTTTTTGTGCTGGCTAAGAAAGAACAAAGTAATTATCAAATTCAATTTATTCACAAGCTTGTATATTTTTGTGTTTTTGGTTATGGCAACAAATTTCAATCAAAGAAATTTGATTGAAATTTCTGTGATTAAAATGAATAAATAAATAATTGTATTTATTCATTTGCCAATATGATAGATCAAAACGATAAAATTGAGTTTTCCTCTTATTTGAAATTATAGAATTCTTTTGCATTTTTCATTGCTGACTGACAGCAATTAAGACACACCCAAAATATATGGTAACTCTTCAAAGCAGACATTGAAGTGTTACCATATATCGTGATTATTTTGCAAATATTCACATTTTTGAGGCGATCTGCAAGAACATTTCCTCCCAATTGGTGTATAAATGTGCCTATAAAAAAAATCTGGTTTTAGAGCTAGAAAGTCATATATATATGTCTTGCATTTTAAATACCACATGGACTTTTCTAAAAGTCTTAAAACTCTTACATAAAAAACAAATAAATAAATAAAAAAATAGAACATCTAAATCCAGTACGAGGAGTAAAACGCATATTGCCTCACTAGTCATTCAACACCATCTTGTGGACGGCTGTGGTAACTTCAGTTCATCTGAATATACGTGATGCCGATTTAGTTACTGACAATTATTTATTTTTAGGTGACATTTTGATGTGGAAAACATACACAAAGATGTTTTTATTATTATTATTTCAATCGGGATTACAAAGACAATTAAATCCATCGTCAATGTTTTCACTTGACAGTCTAGTGTTGGAGCATTTAGATCACAGCACAAGAAAAGAAAAACATAACACGTACAAAGGGCAGTAAGTACATTTAGATAAGGCACAGATAACTTATTTTTGTACTTTCCTCTCTTTAAAAACAAATGATTATATTCCTCATGACAAAGATATTGTGTCAGCAAACATGAAAGCTGATGGCTTGGTACCTTCCTTGGCATGGATTGATGCTGTAAGCTCAAACCTCATCTCCAACATTTTGGCTGACTGAGCTTGTTTGTTCCAAAAATTCAGCAAACACAGTAGGGATGTGAAAAAAGTGCATAAGTGCCTTAAAAAAAAACCCCAACAAAATTCAGACAAATAGTTTGCAACAAGGGTAATTTCTGTTGTCAACAAAGACTGAAGAGACTTTCTCGACAATCACACAAACACTCAGTGAAAGTCAGTTATTTGAATATAAGGGTCCTAGTACCAAATACTTTTTCTCTAAACTAGTTACACCGGGCATTTTTTTCTTTTTTTTTACTGTATTACAATTGAATGAGGCTTTTATACAACAAATATAGGTAAAATGTTAAGAAGTAATTCAGGATCATTTTAGCTCACACAGAAAGGAAATGAAGTACAACGTCGCAGGATTTTGTGTAGATCTATCATATTGGCAAATTCACGTTGTGAATTTGCCAACGTGGAAAAAAATGTCCCAGACTGTATTGTATTCTCAAATAAGCACTGTGTTTCTCTTAGAGCAAACAAAACAAAACAAAACAAAACAAAACAAAAAACAACCGAAAGAAAGCACAGAAAGTTGTTTTAATGTTTTTGTCTGACAAAAACTGTTCAACAGCCACCCCTAGGTCTGACTGTCTCACTTTCTAAATTGTAAACTCCCTTTTTGGAACAGCACCACCACAAATGACTGGGCCACAGTTCAGAGCAGCTGAAAGCAACATGTGTTTTTATAAAAGTGCTTTGGTTTTCAGTCCTTGTTATAAACATGTTGTTTGTACCTTTGAAATAACAATCATCAGGTGCATATAAACTAAAATATATATTTTTAAATGCACACATGGTAGACTCAAAAAGATGGCATAGTGCATTCCATTTACGTGAAAAAAAAAAACAAAAAAACTTTTTTATAAATCTGTCAATGCAGAAAGCTGATTTTCCTGTAGACTGAAGAAATCCACTGAGCGTCTGAAGTGAAAAGCTGATATAAAGTCAGGTAAACTGATTTCGTTCAGAGGCCGAAATGCCAGTCAGTGCTTCTTAGCTGCATCTCTCCGCCGTTGGTCTCTCTCCTGGTGCCATCTCTTGCACCTCCGTATTACAAAGCCAACAATGTCCACCATGAAGGCCCAAGACAGAGCGTACATGGCCACTCCTCCACACTTGATGAGGAATAAGGGTCTTGGCGACATCAGCTCACAGTACAGCATTGTACCTCCCACGAAGATTCGCATCACAACAAACAGCAGTACAAACAGGACATCCACAGCGTCCCCGAGTGGAGTCTCGTAGCGTCCCGTCTGCTTGAGGAACCAGCGCGTCTGCAGGAGGGGGTTGGTGATTTCGCTGCCGAAGAGAACGGCGCACGATTCGATTCCAGACTCGCCCAGCCACAGGGTCATTGTAATTCCCAGAATTGTCATGGTGTGGTGGGCCAGCATGACGGGTCCCTCAGTGCGGAAGTACAAGCACCAGACCATGTCAAAAATAAAGTAACCCAGACTGATCAGCAAGGCACTTATTTGTAAGGGGGTGTTCTTGGTGCCTGACATAAAGAAACAGAATCAGACTTCAGCTTTTTAAATACAAAAATTCAATCACTTGGAAAAACCTATTTAAGTATATAAAAACAGCAACAATGAGGTTTCACATTTCTGCAAAAAATTCACCATATCTGTTTCCTACCTGGCTCACTGAATGGCCAGGGTCCATCCACATACCCTATGTAAGCTGTGATGCAAACCGCCACCATGCCGTGCACCAGGGTGACGAGGCGACAGTTCCATTCGTAGCTCCTATGTCCATTGAAGAAGCACAAGATGAAGTAGAAAGATGCCCAGCAGCAGAAGCAGAGGAGTGCGAAACCTACAAGCAGCACCATCGTCTCCCCTGAAGACAAAAACAAACAGAAAATAGCTAGAAATAAACAAGAAATAAAGCAACTAAATAAGTATTTAGCGTTCCTTTGAATCACCTTATAGAACAGGAGAACAATGCAAGGAGGCAGATATCGCCCCCTGTAATATCACTTACAGTAGAGAGAGGCAGAAATGCCATCCGAAGGCTTGGACTGTGCAGCCTTTGTAAATGACCAACAATTAGCCTTTGCTTGAACTATAATAGTACTATAGTCGGCAGGCTGAGGGTCTGGTGGGGTGAGGGGGACGTCTCTTCTTCTGCTGTGACGTTTGTGCTAGGAGGTGAGACCATTGCAGACGGGCAGAACCGCCCTCTAAAAGTAGAACAAGATGCACACTAAACTCTGGATGTCTTTGGAGCTAATTTCAAAACAGGCAGAGAGGTTACCGGGCGATGGGCCTCAGACAGGATCCCATGAGGAACACAGACTTTCTCCACTGCTGTCAAATGCCATGTGAGCTTTAAAAACACCCTAAGTCGGTGCAAACGAAACTATTTCTGCCTTGTTCAGTCTGCACAGCGGTTCCAAAATATAAGACGTTTATTTTTAAATATTATTTTGGTTTAATTTTTATTCTTATCCTAAGAGGTTTTATAAATGTACTTGCATCTACAAATTATTATTATTAAATATGGACAATGGCTGTTACTTACAGTCCCTTGCAAAAATATTCCCAACCTTAGACTTTTTCACAACTTCTATTTATTTCGTTGGGGTTTTATGTGACTGAACTACACAAAGTAAGGCCTAATTGTGAGAAATTTTAATGTCATAAAGACAAAAGAACACAGCAGACCGCTCAGAGATAAAGCTGTGGAGAAGCGTAAGGCTCGGTTAGAAAACAATATCCCGTGCTTTGAATATCTCCTGGATAAAGCATCATTCAAAAATGGAGTATACGGGCGCTGTAGAGGGACAAAAGAGAAACAGTTCAGGTGGAAGAATATATTCACAAGATAATTATTATTCAATTATCTTGTGAAATTTGGTCTTTGTGGAAGATTGGTAAGAGAAAAACAACACCGCCAAGCATGGTGGTAGCAGCATCATGGAGTGGGGAAGCTGGTCACATAAAGGGAGTACGGTTGGAAGAAAACCTGTTGGAAAAGAATTGTGAGTGGAGCGGAGTTTTAGCTTCCAGTAGAACAGTGACTCAAAACAAACAACCAGAGCTACGACGGAATTGTTTATAAAAAAATAGATTTGCATTTTAAAATGCTGCAAAGTCCAGAACTAAATTAACCTTAAGAACTACTAAAGTTAAGAACTACTTAACTCACAAAACACAAATTGCTCACACCTTCTCCACAAACCCAAAACCAAACTAAGGACCACAGGTGACAGGGACTTCTCCGCGGTCGCTCCACGTCTATGGAATGCCCTACCTGACACTGAGGGCACCACAATCCACTGACTGCTTTAATAAAGGTCTTAAGACATATATTTTTAGCAACATTTGTGGTTCATTTTCTTAGATATTGGTTTTAATTGCTTTTATTTATGTATCTATTCATTTTTTATACATTACAAATGCTTGTTTTTTTCTGTTTCCTGCCCTTTGCGATCTAAAGACATCAAGGGCGCTATACATACAATCTACTGGCTTGCTTTTCTTACCTGAAGAACTTTTATAAGTGGATTTTTGTAACTGAAATATAACAGAAAGAAAAATACACTGCTAGATAATACACATATCTTAATGTTAGACTAAAAGATTATGTACGCCGCTCTACATTTCATTAACAAAAGGAAAAACAACAAGTCTAAGTTTCTTCCAAATGCCATTAATACTTACAAAGACAAAGTTTTCCAAGGTGCAAAGCGTATGTACTGCATTCAGTAGTTCTTTACTTTCTCCTAACTGCCTAAATTCTTGTTGACAAGGTTACCGAAGAAAAACACGTCAAAGATGGTTTTGCTGCTAGAGTTCTCACTCTGTCATGTTTCTGCAAATAGGGGAGACTGATGTAGAAGCTGAGTCACTCCTTGTTGCTAGGAAACACTAAAAAATATTATCGTGAGACCAAAGAGAAACCATATAGATGAAATGAAAAAAAAACTGGAACTAACATAAACAGTCAACAGAAACCCCCCCCCCACAAATCTAAGGAATCAAGTCCAAAGCACAAACCATGAGGATGAATCAGTGCACACAAAACTGAACATCTAATGAAATAAACAATAAAGACATTACAAAAACAGAAGCATACATGAAAATCATTAAACGCCTAACGATAATTAGGATCATTTTGCAGATGCAAAATTTCAGAATTCTCCATCGATTTGTCAAATTTTTAAGCATAAATACAAAATTTTCCAATTTATGACGCTGGCTTTAAAAAAAAAACAAAAAAACAAAAAAACGGAGATTAGGTATTTTAAGTAAAATATGGTGGATGGATGGACATAGAAATGTATACGAAGGTGGATGGTGTTGAGACAATGAGACAAGAAATAACATTTGAAAAAAAAAAAAAAAACATTAAAACTTTTCCACACTGCAAAGGAACTCCATGTGCTGTTTTGTCCCAATACATCCTTATACACATCTAAATGTTATTAAATATTGAACATTACAGTTTAATGGTCTATTGACTTTTTAAATGCTTAATTTAAATGAAAAATGAGATGATATCCAATTACTTCCATCCTTCCTCAAAGATTACAGTTCATTCAGCTCATTTCGAGTTTTAATAAATCCACTAAATCAGTTTTATTTTAAACAACGGCAATGTACCTAATTAAGTCAATAACTACAAATTGTAAAACTATATACAGAACATCAAACATCTGGCTGCACAGTGGTGCAGTTCGTGGCACTGTTGGCTTGCAGCAGAAAGGCGGTGGGTTCAAATCATGACCTGGCGTCATTCCGCATAGTTTGCATGTTCACCCTGTGCATGTATGGGTTCCTCTCACAGTCCAAAAACAAGACTTTTCGATCTCTCTAAATTGTGCTTAGGTGTGAGTGTGTGCATGGTTGTATTCCTGTCTGTCTCTGTGTTGCCCTGTGATGGACTGTCGACTAGTCCCCTAACCCCGTGACCATGCAAGGATAGCAAGGTAGCAAGCTAACTAGGTGTAGCAGGCTATGCTTATATAGAAAATTAAAACATTTTCTCCGGCTTTCACAAGCGCTATAAAAATAGCATTACCTTATTGGTAAACATCTGTCGGTCTCTGCGCCTAGACCCCGTGACCATGCAAGGAAAGGTTTAGATGATGATAACATAAATCAACATCATTATGTTTTTCAGGGTGCAAGTAATAATTGGGAACCCCTCCTGAATAGCAGACATTCTGTATATTACGACTGAACCTAAAGGTAGAGGAACACTTGACATTTTAAGTCGAAAGTGCCGTTTCCATGACAACCTAGAGGAAAACAGGACAAGGTGGCAAGTTGAAGCAATATAAATATTTTGTTTTCTCGTTTGAGTATTTTACAGATGAAACCGTCACAGAAATATGCTGGTAGACAACTAAAGGCACCGGTACTAAAGCTTCTCCACCAGCCAGTAGGATGCTGTTGCAACCCCACCTGATAACCTGCTAACCGTATCAGATAGCAAGCTAACTAGTTGTAGCAGGCTATGCTTATATAGAAAATTAAAACATTTTCTCCGGCTTTCACAAGCGCTATAAAATAGCATTACCTTATTGGTAAACATCTGTCGGTCTCTGAGCCTAGATGCAGTTTGGCCGTTTTCCTCTCTATGGATGTTTTCTACGGGAACGAAAAGTGTGACACACTAGCTGCTATTTGTTGTCCTTTATCCAGTCTGCTCCGGCAGCAACAGCCTCCATCAGCATCCTTTGGTTCTTAGAAACTCTTATATTAAGTACTTTAAGTATAAACATTTTATACTACTCGAAGTAACACAAGGAAGGTGCTCTGAGTAAATAATATCGAACCAGGCCGTAGTGAGAGATAACAGGCTCATTAAATACATTAAATATGTGTTTTCATTTCTCTTTAATATATATATGTTTTAATATATATGTTTTCAGAATAATGGCAACACCTAATGGCTAACACGTGGAGTTACAACTCAACCAGGAAGTGAACATTTAATTTTAAAGGGATTTTGTGTGAAAGATTAAATCAAACGTAATTGTGAAATGGAAGAGCAATTCTAGATTGTTAATATCTGTTTTTATTTACAAATACACACCTGGAAATGTGGAAGCCAACTGTATTAAGCCCTGAATCAGTACTTTGCATAACATACAATCACTGCAGTTACAGATGCAAATCTTTGGGTATGTCTCTTTCCACCCTAGCACGGCTAAAAAAAAAAAATCCTACTCTTGCCACTATTTTCAGTTGTAGTTTTAACTGAAAATAGTAGATTGGATGAGTGTCAGAACATCAGCATTCATGTTTTAGATTTAGGTCTGGCCCATTGTAATATAAATCCAACTACCTCTCGTAAGCATTGCTGCTCTCCTGTTGAAAATTACCCCAAACTCACACAGTCTCTTATGCAGTGCAAAAAGACTTTATTGAAACAATTTATGCAGAACAGTTCTAAAAGACGTAATACCTAAATTGCTTCATTTACTTTTTAGGACTATTTACAACAATTCAACAACCTCTTTCATACAAAAATATGTTTAACAACTTAATCTATAGTTACAATGCAAAATCATCAGTGGAAATGTTAAGGCACTTGATTATCACAAAAAGGCCACAGTGACAAATGTTTCACTTATTTGGTTCTTTAGTTAGCAGGAGATGCCAACAACAAGAAAATCAAAAATTAAGTGTTCATATGGTAGCTAAAGACAATGGTGGAGGTAAGATGATTCAAAACCTTACTTCAACACATTTACTCTTGACAACAGACAGACACAGCTTAAGTTGGTCCCATGAGATCAAGAATGGCTTCTTGAGTTACGCATGTAATGACCAAAGGTTTAAAATGTATAAATTAAACATTTAAGTGATGATTTCAACAGACAAACAAAAAATAACTATGATATGGCAGTGGAACCTGTATCTTCATCTACCAGAAGATGGCAGTAAAGATTGCAAAGTTTGTATAAAACGTGCAGAGTATTTTTCTAGAAATGACATCTAAATAAAGGCCCTTTTAAAAACAGTTTTTCTGCAAAATTAGTTTTATTTGGCACTTTTTCTAAGAGTGTGAGAAAAAGAATAGGCAAGAGCTGCTCCTTAAACATACAAATGAGGTGGAACAGATGACTGTACAGTAAAGAGATGTTGGAAACAGAAACGTTGCACCTGCATGAACAGTATGCAAAGTCCTAGAAGTTATAAATGTCTTAGAATACTTATTTTTGCTGAGGACTTGTTTAATCTGAGAAAAAGTATGAAAAAAAAAAATCATGAAAGCAATACGACATCACACGAAGCCCTAGATGATTTTGTTTTACAACCAAAACAAAAATAAAGCCACTATTGGCAAGGCATTTTTAGTGAACTTATTTTATTGTGACCTAAACAGGTGCTTCAACTGGCCATATATATATATAAATGTGTTTATTTGTTTTTCACAGAGCTGTATTGTGAAGATAAATCTACTATCTTTATTGTCCTTCACCAAGATGGAAGACTATGTTTGTCTTCCTCCATTGCGGAAACGTGAGAGACGCAGATGCTCCTCTGTTGGGTGTTTCATTCCTTGCAAATTCACCGTTTAGTTTTGTGTATATCGTAGCTTGTTTCAGAGGTCGTTGTTGTTGTTGTTGTCTTGTGTTTTTCTCCCCAATAATTCTTCCAAAAAGAGGCACAGAAGTGGTAGTTTTTGGCAAAGTAACAATGAGTATATCAATAATGTGTCATTTATTTGTGATGGTCCAGCTACTTGTCCTTCCTTTGTTTGGTGTGACTTGGAACCTGAATAAATCTCCTGTTTTCCCCCCTCATCGTGTCCTAATACATAATAGATTAATTTACTATCTTTCCGTCAAAGGTCCAATATTGCCACGTATAGAACTGGTGGACAAACACTAGCTTAAGAACAATGATTTTTTTCCTCCATTAATAACTTCTCAGAGGAAAAAAAGAACACTAGGTCTCCTCGTCCCACAGGCAGAGCTGTTTCTGGGGGACGTAGTAGGTGAAATGGTAGCCCTTGCTGCAGCTCCTGATTCCGCACTTGTATGTGGTCCCTTTGGCCGTGCCGTCCCGGCTGCGGCAGTACTTCAGCAGACATGGGTACCACTCCAGACGGAGGCCGTACGTGCAGAGACACGGCTGCCACAAGTCTTTAGTAGAATGACAGGCCTGAAAGCTGGGCGCCTCCGTCGTCTGAGGCAGGACCTCAAATATTGAGCTGTCTACTCCTGCAACACAAAGGCAAATTTTGTCAACAAGAGCTAAAACAAAAGCATGCCATCACACTGGTGTCTGGAACAATCTTCTTATTTCACTCAATTAAATTCTGTGTGGATCTGAAGAGGGAAAACAAAGTGTGTTTTTTTTTTTTTTAAGAGGGCAGATGGTAGGCTAAGAGAGGAGCTTTGTCATGTTAAACAGATGCTTATGTGATTCCTCTGGATATGATGGTGCTTGTTGAACCATGACCACCAGGAGTGTTTTCTTTCAAACATAGCTGTCAGTGAACAAAAGTGCTGTCATACTGATTCTCTTCAGCATTGACAATCAGGCTTTATTGCTTTTACAAAGCAATAAATCGGACCTCAAATAACTGGACATATGCAAAGACAAAGTAGAATAAGATAAATGCTTAAACGACAGATCTGATTACCTTTCTGCAGCCAATATTTCACATCTGCCTCCCTGGTGTAAATGGCCTCATGAGCTTCGCTGCACATGTTGTGGATGTGGGAGCTGAGCTGCCAGGCCCGGCTGAGATTCACGGCAGCGCTCATCGTCAGCTGCTCAAGCCCTTTTCGCTCCTCTGCCAGGCGAATGACATGAGGATTTTTCTAAAGAGAAACAAATGATTAGATTCTTGAAGCTCAATGTATGGTGAGATGCAACAGGTGCATAGACATGAAAAAAAAATTATTTTGAATTTGGTTAACTGTGTGTGTTTTTTATGATTCCCACAAAAGTTATTTTGAGGGACTAGAAGGGAAGCTTAGAAGTTTATTGTGCCTTATGACAAGCTCCTAAATAGTCAGATGGTTAAGATTTGACACATCAGTGTTTTGGAAAAACTTGCCATTTTCTCATTTGTTTTTTCAGACCTGAAGAACAATGAAATCTACTTTTCCAGACTGAGTAGGAACCTTGCATTTGCTAAAGACATAAAAATCTACAACTGAGAATGATTTTAAGTGGTTTCTTCTCCATGGTGTGGGTTACACCTAGACATAGCTTTTTCTGTCCAAATAATTCATTGGTGTGAGCCACACCGAAAGTTCTGATTCACCGGAAGCAAAATGTAATAGTTCTCTATAAAACAGCTCATTCAAGCGGATAATCTACATGTGTTTTTATTCCACTAGTTTGAAAGAGGATAAAAGCTGTCAAACTGTGTAAATTAATGGCTTCGCCTGAGGCGTCTTCCTCTTACTTTATTAAATGTGAGCTGGCTAACAGGACGACAAGATCCGGTGCGTCATACCTGCCTGAGTCGCGCCATGGACTCACTGGGGATGATTTCATTACGGCTGAGGCGAGAGATGAAGCACAGCGCCTGGTACTGGTTCTGCCCTCTCTCCAGCTCACCCAGGATCAGCGCTCGGAATATCTTCACTTCCTGCAAGAGGCCAGGGAGGATGAACGCATAAACAGACGACTCCTGAAGGACACTGCAATAAGTTACTGTTTATATGTGCAGCCCATACAGATTACAGCTAATATTCTTTCCACTGCTGCACTTTTCCAGACACTCAAAGTATTTCAATATGTGGAGTTCAAAGATGTTCAAACAACTGTCTGACTAAAGTAAAGAGGAGTTTATTTTCACTGTGCCAATAAAGCCTCATCTGACAGTTTGTTGATACTTTTATTGTGCGTAGGCCTTCCCAGTGTTGCTACAATGGCGCTCTGGTTATTTGCAGTGTCAAATTAAAATTGCTGCACAAAGTTCTCTTTTAAAATAAAAAGGGTGGGGAGGCGGTGAGGGCATATTTCCTTGGTATTTTGTTTGGAACTAAATTTGTAGTAAAATGCAGATAGCAGGAGCACAAAATATTTTTTAAAAACTGCTGCTTTTGGCAAGTCTATGACAGATCTGGCACCAAACCAGAGGCCATAAAGAGTTCTGACGGGGAGGGGCGTCCAAAGCATGATGGGAAGCTGAGAAAGCAGAGCAGAAGACCTGTCTTTCTATTCATCAGACACCCCACTCCCTCCTCCCTGAAGCTCCGCAGCACAGTCCCAAACACCCCTCCTCCACTTTTTACACACCGTTCTGAAGCGAATGAGTCACTGCAGAGTAGTAGAAATAGATAAACATTCAGAGAGGACCCAACAGAGCTCTCCTTAAACTCTTTGGTCTTCGCCTTCTGAATTGGGGGTTAGGGGAGTGAGTAACATCCTGCCGCACAAGTGTTTTTTTGCTGTGCAGATTTTGACAGAAAACTTTGCATGGCCACCAGTTACTCAGTCTGAGAGCCACTTTTGCCTGTGAACGGATTTCCTGGCAGGCGTACAGTACAAGCAGGGGTATTTATTACACAAGACAATCATGCAATACCATTTGACCTTTGGAAAAGAAAAACCACTGAGCAAATATTGATTGCATCTCTGCAAGCTGGCCCGGAGACCGCAGAGAACCGCAAGAACACAGACAGAGGAAATTAGAAACCTCAGCTCTTTCCATGCGGAGATAATAATAAGACAAAAGCTGAAATGATTAAAGAGGACGTCAAGACTGGAGGAGCCTCGCATATATCACAGTGCGATATAAGGGAGAGGGTGTACAATGCTCACACAGGGGACAAGCAAGTTTCATCACATGTGGGGGAACGCAGAGGCCGCAACATTGGAGACCTCCCATATTGCAGACACATGGGGCTGAACTGCCGCGCTGTTTGAGTAGGCAGAGCGAGAAATGTTCTATTTGCCCCAGGGTTTTCTGGGTAATTGCAGAGAAGCAGGCCAAAGATACCGCTGTAGAACCGACTCCATGCTTAAGTTTAGTATACGAGATCTCCTCCTACACTTTGATGTTCTGTGTACTGATTAATGATTGCCTACTTGTGCATGGAAACAATGGTGCTGACTGTGGCCAAATCACCCCCGGACAATAAAAAAAAAGGATCTCTAGGTAGAAGCATGGCATTTGGCAACACTTGATTTATTCTTAAACTCAGGGCAGGAAAAAAAGCACTGCTGTTGTACCCGTTTGCCAGATAGAAATATACAGCAGAAGAACAGATGTAGTAAAACACGAAACAAGCAGAGCCAGCTGAACTGGTGCAGTTGAAAGGCAGAGGGCACGTTATATCTTGCTTGTTTAGCTCTAACTAGATTGAGTGTGGCAATGATTAGGTGTTCAATAGAAGCCTATGGTTTACTCCAGCACACCCATGTGATGTCACTTCCTGCAGAGAAACTGATTTAGAAGACAAAAACAAATACATTCTGGCTCTTATTTTTGCATGTGGGTGTGCGTGCGTGTGTGTGTGTGTGTGAGAAAAAGTGACAAACAATTTTGTTTCTACAATAATAATCTCTGCTTGATGTAGGATTTCAGCTGATCCACAGAGAAGTTTGATTTTTGTTTCCAAGATCTGATTGGTTCATCGGTGTTAAATAGTCGTGAACCAGTATATCAATCACATCAATATCTGATCATTACAGATCTGCCTTCAAAAAGTCTGGTGAAAGGAATAAGATTATTTTGAACATGACCTGCATTGATCGGTGACCAACTGGTCAAAAATCATTTTAGTCAAGAAATTCACCATACCCGTGTCAACCAGTCTAACTACATTGAATTAAAATGCTCACTCTGTGTTATGGAGACTGTTGCTTGCACCTCCTCCAAAAGAATACGGTGTCTTTTGATCCGCACTCTTCAGTGTGCAAGTTGTTAGTGACAGACGAGACATTGTAGTTACCCAATTTCAGCAATAGGTGGATTTAAAAAAGGAAATCAGAAGAAACATAAAGTTGTTTAAAAGTAAAGTTGTTCCTTTAATTCCATTACACACACTTCACAAGGAACCAACATATCACAGCAAAGTTGTTCTGCATCATCCACTGGAGTTGTTTATATCTATTGGACAAAAATGCTGGATTTAAAAATTGTTGCCAGCGTTTTGGAAATCTCAGAGATGGTACAGACCCACCTTCTCTGGGGCAATGTATGTGGTAACTGTTGTTCATAGGTATTTGTTAATCATAAATAAAATGTCAAGGTCAATTTAAAATAGTAAATTACATTTTTGCTGTTGTTTTGAAACAATAGTAAATGCTGCAGCTGCTCTCACAAATATGGAGTGACAATGCCTCTGCTGCCAATATAAACAATGAAACGGGCTGTTGGCAGTAAGCATACAAATTAGTTAGTTAGAATAGTTATTAAAGCAAAAGCAAAAGCAAAAGCAAAATTAAAATCGTTTAGGATTGTTGTGAAGCTAGTACCAATGACAACTGGAAGAAAATCTGCTATTTCTATGCCTCTGAACAAACTAAAAACATAAAAAACTGAAAGGAGAAACTGCATTTATTAGGAATTATGAGGTTTTGAATGAAAATTGGCCCAGATGAAAATTGTTGCATAAGTTAGGTGAAGTTGTAACTGGTGAACCTTGTCGTTTTATTTGCAAGCCTTAGAGTGAAAAACAAGTCAAAAAGCAGCTTGTCTGGTCTTTCCAAAAGAATATTAAGACTTCAAATAGATTGCATCATAGTTTACAACAAAATGTCTAAATAAAGCCAAGTATCAAGGTAGCCTTCAAAAATGTGCACGAGTTTTCTCTGAGAATCTTGTTAGAACTCCAATGCTCGGCTAAAGTTGAGTTGGTCAAAACACAGACTTGGAAGGAAAAAAAAAAAGCATTAATATGAATAAAACTAATATGAATACAGAGTCATTAATATGAATAAAACTAAAGCAAAATGTAGGAATGAAGAGAACAGCAGCAAATACTGCTTTCATTAGGAGATTGGGCAGCAGGAAGGTGTTATGTGAAATAAATGATCATCAGGAAGTGTGGGTGTCAAAATAAAAACAGATGTATTGGAACTTCCTAGATCTGGAGCTCTCAAGGCAAAGGAAAAGCATCATTAATGATGTTACTGAAGCAATTGTTGCTGAACTTCAATCTGAAGAGGGCTATTAGGTCATTTCCATGCAACATTAAGTCCATTATTCTATGGTGAGAAAGGATTTGCACAAGTGGAAAATATTTAAGACAGCTGCCAAACTTCCAAGGGATGGACATCCAAAAACAGTTGTTTTTCAATCTGAACAGGCAGTTCCTTTATTTCAGGATGTTGTGAAGGCCGGATTATTTTCTTGTATTATTTCTTCCAGATATACAAAACCTTGTTGGTGTCTTTCCATGTAAACTACAAGTGATATGCATGTCATGTCTTAATGCCCTTTTTCATGAATGAACAGTACTTATTGACTATGGTTCCCATAAGTATTGACGAATACAACCTTACGTCATTTAACATAGCAAGGCAACAGTTTACAGTTCTCCAACAGTGTTACCATACAGCAACTGAAATGAGATAAAACAATCAGAACTACCACTGTTCTTTATGTTGAAGGTAGCCATATTGAATATTGAGAAAATTCAAACAAATCCAAACTAAAATTCTGACTTGAGGGAGAGATTGGGTTGATTACTCCAACTTGGTCAAATACCATTCAAAATACACAAAGTTAATAAGTTAATGTATAAAGTGATAATGATCAACATGTCAAACAGAAGAGAATAATATTACTTGTTATATTGTACAAGGACTAATTTTATCAACTGTTTAAAGCCAACTTATATTTTTGTAAATACAAAGGCAGGGTATCTAATATTTGAATGATATGCCTCCAGAATTTTGCCAAGTACCAAATAAGTGCTTTTTTTCCATTTTATTTAGGTACATTTGTGTTACCTAAATAATCCTTAGATGTCATATTTTAAGTTTAATTACACTTTAGTGCTGAAAATAGTTTCATTTTTCCACATGCAAATTTGCAAAATTCAAATTACCTGTTTAAAGTTAACAAGCATTTATTCAAATGAAAGAAAAATAACAACCTCTAACTTTATTTCCACATTTAAGCTTATGCAAAGAATGATGACTCAAAGCTAAAAAGCGAGCTAATGCTTAAGGGTGTCTTAATGTTTGTGTGCTCACTAATGTGAGCACACAAACATCATGGAATCATGGAATCTGGAAAGTCGCAGGTTCCAATGTGTTCACGGCCAGTCACTCTGCTTTGACACTGAGCCACAGTCGGTGCATCCAACCAGACAGATGGGATTACATCTGATATAAAAATGTAAAAGTAGGTTTGTTCTGTGTCACTTGGCTAACATGGAAATATTGTTTATTAAGTATAGTTGTGGACACCTAATCAAAGACATTAGTTCTGCTAATGCTAAAATACTGTGCCAAGATAAGAGTTCGGTTACAGGAGCTAATGCTGCAGTGCTAAAACACTAAATTCTGGTTTAGTCTCCTGCCCAACTTGACTTGGCAAACACACTCGTACCAGCCAAAGCCTAGAGTTGTAAAAATATAGAAAAAACTCAAAGAGTGGGAGAAGGAGAGTGCACTTAAAGAATGGATTCGACCTCAGATGGGAGATGTTTCAAAGGAATTGTGCAGATTTTGCAAATGTAAAATACTTGCTCACCGCTGCAATTTAATTCAACATGCCAATACTGAGAAGCACGACAAAATCTGTGCACCCTCTCTTCCGTGAGGCTAACAAACATGAATTTCAATGCCACAAAGCACACCTAGACAAAACAAAAAGAAATGAGCTAAAAAATGGCCACCTACATAACTACAAAGACAGCAGTGGAGAGCAGGCTTTCCGCGAACATGCCCTATTTTATCTGTCTTTGCTTGAAATGCTGAGGTAGAACAAATGCTCTCACAAATAAACCTGATCAAGTCCAAACGGACAAGCAGAATGGGACAGGACACACTGAGCTGCATATGCCACATAAAATATGGACTGAGGAGGCAAAGTTTGTGCTGCAATGGCTTCATCCCAAGCAAGGAGATGTTTCCAACACCTTAAAGTTCACGTGTAATCTGTGGGAGGAACAACTGGAAGCACAGGCAGATGAAAATGAAAACGGTAATGATGGACTGCAGATCAGGTGACAGCTGTTTTTACATCTGTTTTGATTTGTAATAGACCTTATGGTAATTTTTTCTTCTTTGAGTTCTGCTACAGATGGTAACAGGAGCCAGAAAAACAATGAAAGAAGATGGCTTTACAGTAGATGGTTCATGTATGTCTCGTTTTTGTTCAATGTTTGCTGCTGCCAAAATACACATTTCTTTTCATTAGTTTAAAAATATGTTATTCAAAGAATTTAAGGTATTCAACATTTTGCCTAACATTATTTTGCTGTTGTTTATGTAGAATAGAATATACTTTATTGACACACTTTGTTGACAAACTACGCCATCCAAAGTGTTAAATATTAGCAAATACAAATATAACCACGAGCGATATAAAATGAGTAAAAAACAAAAATGTATATGTGTGATATTTTAAGTAATTTAACTAGGAACTAAATATAAACTGAATAAAATAAGATGACAACCATGTACAATATCAGCTTCAAAGTTAGCAAAAAATGCTAAAGCGCTAAACAAAAAAATTTGCTCTGTTAATAATGTATTGTGGCTTAATGGAAGTGTGTCAGTCACTGGATCATTTTTTTTAAATTGTGTTAATATTTACTGTAAAGAACAGCATCAGCACTGATTTTCAGATAGTTTTGAAGTTCCCTTCCTCTTGGTTTTTCTAGCAAACAAAAGATACATTTTAAGATACTTAAAACAAATCTAAAAGTAAGCATTGCTCTGAATGAATTGCAACTTGCAAATGAATTGTTTAAGACTTGAAATTTAAAGCTTATGACTTTGACTCGACTCAAGGCTTCTTTGTACACTATTTACAGTGTGTAAGCGTCACATCACATAATATGGAGGAGTAATTTAGTGTACATTTTGCTTCCTGCTTTTTGTATGCCAACCTGTATATTGCTTTTACTCACCAAATACAGTTTTGAATGTGATTGAATTCGTGTGCCATTATCAGCACATGGATTACATGGACGTACAGATTACATCAACACACATTATACTCACAATGTTCGAAGTAAAGCAAAATAATGTTCTCAATCAGAGTCACATTCTTCATCCTTTATACGGTGGACAGTACACCCTCCATTCCCTTTTACAGTTTCAGCTGTGAGAACATATATCCAGCAGAAAATCTCCAGCTGTAAAGTACATGTGTGAACAGCAACTGCAGGAAAAACATAACAGCCCGAATTGTCCACAATTTTTTTGAGACGTGCCCAGTATTGTGTAAAAAAAAAGCCTTATGAGAGGAATCATGTTTCTATGAGAGATGATTCCTCATAGAATCATGAAAGATAATCACTTATCCTGCAAAAAACCTGCTTTGCCTCAAATGCAGCAAGTTTTGGATCAAATATATCAAGCTAACAGAGGGAATAAAAAAAAAGAAAAAAACACCCATAAACTGGAAAATTAAAAGCACTCAATAAGCATTTACAATGCACCCTACATTGGGTAAAAGACTCACCCATCAATTACTGTATTTCCTTTAACCTAAAAATAATTCAAGGCTTCCAGACCTAATTTAGAGAAAATCACCAGGTATGAACATTAAGAATCAGAAAAAAAATCTTTGGCAAAAAAAAGTGACCCAATCCCATAATTAAGAGGATGGCATAGCTGTGACTCCTTTTCCCCAACTGGTGCAGCATGAATGTCAGCACAGCTATAAATAATCCACAAAAGTACAGATTTTGTAACTTTGCTCACTTGCACCACGAGTTTTAGTGCATTTGCAGACACAAACTACCGCTGGATACCAGCCAAACACAAGTCTGTATTTATGCACCCTTGCAAGTGGGACATACTAAGATCTGTCCCACAGAAGAGCGAGAGAGAGGGAGAGGGAAAGAGGAAGGCTTGTTTCAATGGTAGCTACCTTCAGTGGGCCAGATTATTTAAGGAGGTCCACAAAAGCCCATTCACACACTGAAAGGGTTCCATTTACAGTGAAATTTCACTGCAAACTACCTAGCCAAACACAATCATGTCAAGAAAAAAAATCGGAAAAGATTTGTGCACATCTTTTTGGGTGCTTAACGAAACACACAAGATGACACTCGAGTGTGAGAATGGTTATTCACATGTAGGCACAAAAAGTGTACCGATTGCAGCCCGTGGGAAGGGGGTTCTTCCTGTTTTAAATCCCCTCTAACACCCTGGTGTGTTGATAAGGGCAGCTGAAAAGGACCGCTAGCCAGCCACACATTGAGTCATCTGAGATCAATGAGAGTCTGTGAAGGCATTCTAACTCTGGCTGAAATGATTTGTTGACTGACCTTTAAACTTGAACTATTTTAGCTACTTTTTTTAATCACTGTATAAGATATGAACTTTAGGTGGATTTGTCTTCTTTTTCCAAAAATGAAAGTGATGATTCGCCTTTTTTTTGGTTTGGAACACCAACTCCTCTAACGCCCCCCTGCTTTAAAAAAAAAAAAAACAATGTAGATTTTCCTTGTGTGGCGATAAGTAGGGTCTTTGCCTTGGAGTAAGAGAGGAGCCAGTCAAAAAGCACAGGTGTGGCCAGGGATTAAAGATCAGTTTGGGAGATGTAGTTGGAGACGAGCGCAGACAAAAGTAGCAGGAGAAAAACCGCTGAGCTAAGAAATGCTTGAGTTGAAGTTAATTACAGATGCTCCAAAGGAAGGAATGTGGAGTCAAATTTAGGGCTGGTCACACCTGGCTGCCCAAAGAATGAACCAATTAGTAAACAGAGTCAGTGAATGGACAATCAAAACACCGGAGGCCGTGGAAAGAAAGACACACCCTTTGGCTATTCTCCTGAAAAGAATGTTGCAGTGCTCTTAACATCAACTAGGAAAGACAATTATGACTGGCGTCAGACTTCTGTTTTTAGGACACTCGAGCTTTACGAACTCTCCATAGCCCACCACAGGAGAACTATGAATTCATTTGCACAAAGTCTGGATGCAATTAACCAGACAACCAAACAAAGTTTATGTAGACTTTTGTATTCAGGAAATTAGAGGAAGGCAAACAGTGAGTGCTAACAGGAAAGGAAATGAGGCAGACAGATAAGGGATAAACAACAGAGATGACTGCAGTGCCATTTGACCTCAGAACATTACTCCACATTTTTCATATCCACCTTCAGGACAAAAGATTCCAGTAATATTTATAATAAATGACAAACATTCAAAAGGAATTAGTCTAAAAAGGCAGAATTAAAAACACAATTATTGATGTATTTCTTCAGCCATTAACCAAAGAAGTCTTAAAAGCAAAACTGCTAAAATGCATTTGTTTTTCTCACTTTTTGAAATAATAAAAGGCAATAAGTGACTAATGCCCTAGACACCAGAAAGGACCAAAAACTGAAAAGGTTGTCTACATATTTGACGAAAGGGGATGTTTGACGATTCAGGTTTTCGGCACCTTAACCCCTTTGTTTGCTTTTGTTGTTCCGAAGAGCATTTCTAAAACCTGAACAATTGTTTGAAAAGATTACAATTATGTAAACTGCAAGC
This sequence comes from Girardinus metallicus, assembly GCA_903067095.1. Lineage (NCBI taxonomy): Eukaryota > Metazoa > Chordata > Actinopteri > Cyprinodontiformes > Poeciliidae > Girardinus > Girardinus metallicus. Next base: position 28,681 of record CAEGAE010075662.1, read on the forward strand.
CATAACTGCTTTCTCCTTGTCCTTTAATGGTTACTATCTTTGTCCTACGTGGTAAGCCAAGTACTCAAGACCATCATCATATAGAACAACTTTGGAATTGCCTCTTGTTCCCCATCTTCCTTTGCAGCATTGTTAATGAACATCTGGCCTGCTGGTGGGAGGGAAACAAAGGATAAGGACACCAGCTGGACCAAAAGGGCCATGAGAGGCCAAAGGGAGGCCACATGGGACCTGCCACAACACAACCGTGGAAGAAAGCAGTTTGTAAAGACTCTGAGTCAGCAGGGAGTAAAGGATGAAAAGGGCTTCATTTCATCTGTAAAACATTCCACTTCATTCTCGCAATGTGACACAATGTGTGAGGAGATTAACTTCATTGTACATCGTAAAAAAAAAAATTACATTTTTAATGAATGGAAAGTACAAATAAGCTCCTCATCACTTACAAAGTATTATCAAGACGACCTAGCTAACAAGGAAACAGAGGCTAATGTTATCTTGATGTTAAGGATGGGAAAAAAAAAAAAAAAAAACACTCAGGGGATGCTAGCCAAATCTTCACAACATTGATCAGACTAAGACTAACTTAGAAGACATCCTCAAACACACACTTATTGTGCCGGAACCTTTTGGGACAGTTATCTAAACGTTGACTAAAGGTTACAGATTTTCAAACCTTCAGGAAATCTTCCCCGCATGTTCTATAAAGGTTACTGGTTCTGTAACATCTGGGGAACATTTAACGTTTTCTAAATGTTAGTTACAAGTAGCCTTCAGTGAACATTTAAGAGTATATTCTCCCATTGCTACCAGCTGGTCATAGTGCCAGTGTCGAAACAAAATCTCCGGGGAACATTTAAGGAATGTGCTCTTGAAGGTTCTCTGTTAGGAAAGCTCTAATCTTCAGTGAACACCAATTAGCCTTTATGCAATGCTCCCTGAAGATTCCACTAAGGTTAGTGTTTGCTGAGGATATCTTGTAAAATACTGATAATCTAATCGACATTGCGATTACCAGAAAAAAAAATTATTGCATGCCTTCGTTCAAAGATTTGTTTCATTATGTGTTTTGCCCTATATTTTAAAAAGGAGCAGATAACTAAAAAAAAAAAAAAAAAAAAAAAATATGGACAAATCAAGACAATCCAATAACCAATGCATCAAATTAAAAATTTTCAAGCACCCTTCCCAAAAACAGCACTTAGACTAAACCATCAACTGTTTAAAAAGGATTGTGACATGTAAAGCATGTGATTCATTGACCTGCATATTCATAATACCAGGTAAATGTTAAGGATGGGATGGCCTTTTAGTGACTCAATGGTGATTCACAATCACTTTTTCTTCTCAACACAAATGTTGGAAATTTCCCTTTGCACAATTGTATATCTGATTCAGAAGCATTTCCTGGAACAGGTGACACTTATCTGCAAGGACTTTAACAAGTTTGTGCAGGTGACAAAGTGAGAGTGTTTCAGGCTTAAGCAAGAAACAAGGTGTGGCAAAAATGTACTAACTTGTGATTGACATACGCGACAAAAACACTTCAACGCCTCTCTTAGAAACCACCAAACAATTCTTAAAGTTGATGCATTCCCACAGGTTCTCCCACACAGGAAATTAACTTTGCTTAGTAAGGGTCAAAGTCCAAGCTCAACAAAAGCACACCAACTGAACCACAAATTAAACACAAACTCCTGTGTATCAGTACAGTAGAAGCTAACAAACCTGCCTTTCCACTCGTAACATACGGTTTGCCATGAGGGTGTGTGGAGGATCTCCAATTCATTTAAGCAGAAAACTCTTTGTTCGGGATAGCTTTGTGCTTTGGAGATGTTCCAAAAACACATTACAGTGAACTGACCTGAGAGAAACAATTGCAACCGATAGACAAGCCACATTTTTAGGTTGTCAGGACTTGCAAATAAGTTCAACTACTCAAGCCCTCTCACCACAGTACCATTATTTACAAAATCCAGGCCCATTTAGCATGATAATGAGAGATGGTGTCAAGTGGCCTCCAGTCATCTGTTTATGGCCTGACCCATCATCGCTACAATAGGTCATTCCTGCGCCGTCTCCATTGATGTGGATTCATTTTCCACAAAACAAGGGCGATATAAAGGAGTCTTTCTGAGTCTTTTTGTGGGAAAGCCACAAAAATCACTATAACCTTACATTTTTAAATACTTTATTACATAATAGCATGTTAGTAAAAGCTATCAGGTTCACCCGGACTAATAAAACTACACAATTAATCGGAGACAAAAATGTTTTATTATTTATTGACCATTAAGAATCACTTTCGGTATGATCAAAGGTTTACTCATATTCAAATGTTTAACTCACTCTCTCGCTGAAGCATTACTGCACTGCATACTTCATTTGGTTAATTTAAGAAGTGAGAGATTAAGTCTTAGAACAATGGTATACCTTCAAAGAGTGGGGTTGCAATTCAACTGGTATGGGTACTTGATCCTATTAGAACTTAAAATAAAAATGTTTTTGGTAAAGCATATCTATTCTATAAACAGAGATAGAAACAGCACTTAAGAGTTGACAAAAGCCTAGTTTCTAGTATGGTTCGTGTTGTGCCCCCCCATTTTATTATAGCCAAGTAGAAATGTTTAAATGCTTGACATCTGAGCTCTTCAGTTGTTAGCTTGCGAGCCAGAAGCAGAAAGTTTGGTACTTTCAGCGCAGTGGTTCCCAAAGAGGGAGAACAAGTTCAGAGCCATAACAATAAACACTTCTCCAGAAGACATAAAATCCTCTTTTTGTTGTATTCTGAATTTTTGTGAAGGACCACAGTCCAGGGAGACTGACACCACAAATCACTTCAATTATTTCAATATTTTTACTTTGCATGGGCGAGTGTACAGAAAAAAGGTATACACAAGTTTTAAAAAGTTACTCTCAAGATCAACTCAGAACTCCGAAATACTTCATCCTCAAATCAAACATGTTTCAGTTGGAAAAATAAGTATTATTTGGTGGTCCCTTTGTTCCTTTTGCTTATGGTTTAACTACAACCTACTTCCTTCGTGACGTGGAATTGCAAATTTGAACTTCTGAAAGCGAAACCTTCTTCGTGTGCTGATTTATCAACATTATAAAAGACGTGACTGATGAAACACTGGGTCCAGCCCCAGACAAAAACAGTGCGTCTCCTTCTGACAAATCGAAAAACTGGCCAAGATTGGCACAAGTGCCACTCTTTGCTTGAAGGAGTAGAAACAGGCAGAACTTCAACACTGGAGCCATTTTTAATAGGAAAAAAATCCTTGAGTCATCAAGTCTTTGAAGTCCCTCGCAATCCTGGATTGATTAAACCCATTATTTGGTACACGTTGGTACAAGCCGATTTGACATCTGGAGATATAAAAACAATCCATGAAATATGCAAGACATTTCCTTTAGATTAATCTGTGAGACATGGTTTATGTTCAGCATAAGGTCTTACACCATCTAAGGCCGTAAATGGTGTCAGTCACAGAAAGGGGGTGGGGGGGGAGCAGATGTGAAGTGAACTGGCAGAAAGCTGTTCAATCAGAAACGCGTTTCTCTTCTGCTGACAAATAAACACAGCATCAACATCATGATGTTGCCGACCTCTGGAGTTGGTCATTTGAATGCAGCAAAGGTAAACAGCTCTATTTTTCCACAGAATAAGTGGAAATGTCGTCGTGTTATTGATGAAATGCTCTTATTTAAGAGTTCCTGTGTGGTTTTAAGTTGAAACACGGTGATATCCATTTGCTGTGCGTTACTCAAAACTGACCCAGAAACATTGCGAGCTAGCTAAACCACATCATCTTTTCCATATGCCCAGATGCCTGCAGAACAAACATGGTGTTCCAGGAGTACAGCTGATCCTTTGGGGGAGATTGTTGCATAGATAAAGCTCCCTTTCAGATTCAGCAGACCTCTCCAGCATTTAATGTCTATAACATTTACTGCTTTTTTTTTTTTTTTTTGTCTTGTCTTGAAGTCTTAAGAAAGAACCCAAGGAAGAAGGAGGATTTCATTTTGTAAATGATCCCAATGTTACTCCACATAACCAGTAAATAATATATTCTACATGCCTTCAAGTAGTAAATTAACCAGTTTATCTTATCCCTGACAGACTGACAGCAGAGCACCATACTGACTCTGTTTGACATTCCTGTGAAGATGCACGGATCACGTTCATTCCAACTGTATACTTATGGAAGCTGGAATTGGCAGCTTGTCTGACTTTGCATAAATCTTTGAGATACTGGACAAGAGCTGAATGGAAACCACATGCAGCAGAGGAGAGGGAAGAGGACAGAAAGGGAGGGAGAGAAGACGGCCGACTCTCCAACTGGAAAAGATAGATCAACCAGCGGAACAAGTAAAGTGATTTAAGAACGTTTTATTGGCTTCAATCAAATAAACATAACCACATGCACGCGGAAGTATGGGCGCAGGCACACGGCCATGCAGCAGCCAGGGAAACACTCCTGGTTTGCTGATAAATAATGTACATGTCCGTCTCTGGGTTGCTTTGTCACCAATGATTTGAGATGACGGCCTCCTCTCTTTCAACTCTAAATTAGCTGTTTTGGTTAGCGAAGCAGACATGCAGATCAAAAAGGTCAGACATGCCCACCTAATCCCGGCAAATCTCCCCCCTTCACATCTCGCCAGCTTCTGTGTGACAACAACCATAACAGACACATGCCTTTCTAGCTTTCTGAGCTCTCCTGAGATTTTTATGCGTCTCTTTGTGCTCTTCGTCTAAGACGAAACATAACCCCAAAATGCTTCAGCGCTGACCGGGGTGAAGACGCTCAATGAGCTCATCTACTTTTGGAAGAATGGTAAACGTGGCCATTTATAATCTCCTCTTTGACTGGACACGTGGGCTGCTGAGGTTTCTGTGGGCGTCCACATCTGGGGAGCAACATCTGTCCTGGTTTCTGCTAAAACTCACGCTTTGATGGAGATGGATGAATGAAACTTTCTAACAGAGCTTAGAGAGGGTTTTACTGTAAATTCTCCAAGGGGTGGGTTTTATGCTTTGGGGAGATTTCTGTAAAGCCGTAGATTTGTGACTCTTCATACATGCTTTGGGGTAATGATTTAGCCCAAACCAAAAACCCTGTAGCGATGGCAGATTTCTTTGAAAAGAACGGAAAGACAAGATAACAGGATGTCAAGGAAAGCTACTTGGGGTTTCTGATCATCTGCCTTCTGCATGGTCCGACATGAGATTCTCGTGGTATATATTGTATTAATTCAATTTGGATAATCTTAACTCACAAGACAGGATCAACACCCTCTAAATTATTGGTTGCTTAGTAAAGTGTATTACTCCTTTTTGTTGTTCTGCTGTTTAAAATAATAACACAAGCTTGAGGTGATACTGGCCAGTGCCCGGCTGCTTTACATACACTGCATGTCACCAGTTTCTTTTTGTTTGTTTGTTTTTGTCAATAGAGAAAAGATTTCATAAGTCTTAAACTAGATCTGATTTTAAACTACATCTGATTACATGTAGTCCAAATTCCTCATTTAGTCATTTCACTTCAGGACTAAGTGGAAAGTCACAAAATAGAAGCCAACATAAATGATACTTGTCGCATGCAGTGCATGGCCATGTTTTCATGCAGCGCTTACAACAACAACATGTGAGTTTCGAGACAAATGCAGTAGGTACACTACAATAAGGTGATATAAACTCTCATAAGTGCCTGAAATATTCAGTATGTTGTACAAGTGTGATACCCTCAGTTTGGGGCTGTCAAACCATTTTTGACTTTTCCTGTTGGAATTCTGATTTTTAGCTTCCAACTGAGAATTTGGAAAAATCATATTTCTATGTTTAAAATGGAAATGTGATGAGGGCATGCATGTAACTGCATGCCTTCAGTATCCGTGTTTGTTCCATGGATATGTTTTCTTTTCAATATCCTTCATTTTAATAAGCGAGGGAAAAGTGAAAAGTTGATTCAGCCAGCTAACAAACAGTGTGCAGCAACATGTGGGGAAGGAGCAGCAATATATCACTTTCTCCTTTGCAAAGCTGGGTAAAATGATCACTTCTGCCCGTTTTTCATGGATACCAATAAATCGTCTTTAAACTATAAGGCATGAAAACACACAGCAGCCCATTTCCTAAAACTAGTAAGTAGTCTATAGAGGGGCCTTAATTAGATTTTGTCTCTGAAGGGGAACTGATTAGGTTGTTAATAGGTTCTGTATAAAGTTGGTATACGACACTGACCTGTCATATGCCAAGAGGAACTTATTACATTAATAAAATATTAACCTCCTCTCACCTGTTTAAAGTCTGCTACAAAAGTGATGAGGGTTCCATCTCCTTGCTTAAATTCCAGCGATATCGAGTCTCTCTCACTGTCCGCCTCCAAAATCTCCTCGGTCACCAACCCGTCTGAGAGCCGGACCCGAACCCGAAGCTCCGACCCGAGTCCCACGGCAACCATCAGCACCAGGGTGCACAGGCGAGCCAGCGTCCGAACGGAAGGCGCAGAGGTGCAGCCCGCAAACATCCCCAAAGACGCGAAACTGAACCGGACGGAGCGAATAATCGTGGCGAAACCTGAAGGTCTGAGTTCATATCCTCCAACTGTCTCCCACACTTTTCTCCCCCCTCCACCTCCTTTTGCGCTAAGTTTTTCCCCTCATTTTCAAAGCTAGGGGAGGCTGGCGGTTTGTGGGTCACTGCTCCATATGGTGCCGTTGTGTGCCGATACTTCCCAGAAGTGCGAACACAGTCATGGATGTCAGAGCCGCTGGGCAAAATCTCCGCTTCTCACTGCTGGTAACCTCCTTCCATTGAAAAAGTTGCTCGCTCCGGTGTTGTTGAGATCATGCGCAGTTCACTCCTCCAGCAAACTCTACAACCGTCCCACGTTGCTTCGCACTCTGCTTTGTGTTGATACCTTTTCTCGCCTTTTCTCCCCCCCCCTCCTTCTGAAATTTATGCAGTTTCGTCACTTCCTGCCCGTAGGTATCCCACTGCTCTCCAAACCAAGCTTTCTGCGGTGTGTGTGCTGCGTGTGTGTGAGAGAGGTGTTGGTAGTAAACTCTTAAAGTCAAACCAACCTATCAAAACTCTGCCCATCCCCCTTAAAGGGCCTCATGTGATTCTCTGGCACTCCAGCAAGTACACGTAGGATAATAATACCCCAGCAATTATAACAAAGGTGCACTGAGGAGCTGTAAATCACCGAGTTTCTTTCTTTCTTCATCGCTGTTGTTATTCCGATGTAGGCATAAATTAAAGGCAAAAAAATAACGTGCAGCTGGTGGTGGGGGGGCAAACAAAAATAGCTATTCGGTGTACTGCAGAGGTTTTCCTAATCCTTGATTTTTTTTTGTGGGTTTTGTTACCACAAACTTTTTAGATTTTATTTTGTTGGCTTATGAAATCTTAAAAGTGTGGCAAGTTGACTCAGAAAGGCTGAGTCAGCTTTTCACAGTTTTCAGAGCTCCAGCTCATTTGGATTAAACAGAGAACAACGGTACATAGCAATTTTCCAATTTTCCAAAACGTGTTGCACCTCCTTAATTGGATTTAGGTCTGCATTTTGGCTGGTTGTGCACTCTTGGTCATACATTTGCTTTAATCTAAATCATTCTGTGGTATCTGTGGCTGTGTGTTTAGGGTTGTTGTCATGCTGCAAGGAGAACCTCCTCTCCAGTTAGAAGTCTTCAGCAACCTATTCCAACTTTGAGTTGCATGTTTCAGCTGTATATCAGCTCCCGCACACCTGATTCAAATAATTACAGTGCAACATCCTCAGCATACCAGCTAATTACATTTTCTGATGTGTGGCAGAGGGATGGAGTCCCAGAGGAACAGGGTTATGGACCACTGCCCTCATTAGTTAGTGGCAAATTGCAAACAGAACTTCTTATGACTTTGTTTCAACTATTACTTTCTTCTTTCCACTCTTCCATAAAGGCCAAATTTGCGGATTGCTGAACAGTTGTTGAGTTGACAGATTTTCCCTCTTCAGGTGTGGATCTCTGCAGCTCCTCTAAAGTTACCTTCTCATTGTTCCACATTGGTGTTTAACTAACCTCAAAGAACTTGATAGAACATCTGTATTTATCCCGGGAATAAATTTCACACAGATCCACTTAGTAGCTCGAAGAGTTCTGACGACAAGTGGTTGCACAGGATTTTATTGGAAGGGGTTAAGAGTAAAGGGATCTAAATTGTTTTCAGGGTTAGGGTTAGGGTTAGCATTGCAATTTACAACAATGAAACATTGTTGTAAATTGCAATGCTAGGCATAGTAAGTCAGATTTACTGTTAGAAAAATAATATGTTGTAAAATTTCAAGTGAACACTATTTTATTGATTTTTAAACTTATATCAAATACTTTTTTTTAATTTGGATGCATTAACATGCCTCATTTTGCATCGTTATCTTTGTTCATTGTTAGCTGGCTATGGTCTTTACTACACAATTGCAGACTTCTATGTTGATAATCATCTGATGGAAATGTGACAGTAATTTCAAAACAAGCGTCTGTAGGAACCACTCTGACATTTTTGGATATGTTTCAACATGGTAGAAGTTAGGTTTTGTTTTGATTCTTTTCTGACTAGGCATTTGTGGGAAAACTACTCGTTTCATCAACTTAAAGAAGATAAGAGCACTGCCTGGCCATGATCATAACCGTTTAGTCAGCCTCACTTCAAAAAATGTAAACATGGATAATTTTATCTGCTTTATCCTATTTTCTCTTTTGTTTAATTTTTGACTGTTCTTGCTACTGGAGAAACTGGCTACAGCTCAGCAGTCTACTCTATCTTCACCTGTTCATTGTGTGTTATTGGTGGAAATTGACAAACATGAAAACAATCTACCTCACCAGAGTGATTTTAATGTTTTTTTCCTCCTGAAGTCTACACACTCTTGGCACAAGTTCATAGGTAAACTGTCACTGCCTCGATTGGTGGCTAGGAGGCGTTAAAGAAGTGTATTGACTTCAAACCCCCTTGCCACCTTGATTAATCACACAGGGATGGGCAGAAGGTGTCTACAGTAAATCCCAGTTTAAAGTGTTTTCCAAAAGGGTCTGCAGAATAAGAAGTGTGTGCAATTGAAGGTCAACTGAGGTTCCACACTTACTGGAACCCCCCACTGGAGTTTAAATAAACCCAAAAGTTTAAATACTGAAGATTCAGTTGTAACAGGTATTATAAATACTGTTGCCTTCAATCAGATAATTACTACCTTTGTCAGATGATTGATTGTTTTACAACTGAAAAAAGAAAGCTAAGGCTCCTACATACGTAGGCGTACATTACTCTGCAGAGGTTTGTGCATATTCAAGGTGGACTCAAAATGTACATCTGCCTGACACGTCTACGCAAAGGTCAGTTTTTATGATTGCACACTCACGCTCGATGTTGTCCACTTCACTGTTTGGCGGGAAACAGTGTTCACGTCGAACTGTTTTGTACGTGACACCGAGCTGACAATGTTGGAAACTGATATGCTCAACTATGAAGTCTCAACTGTCTGCAGACTTTGTGCTTGGTGTCCTTGCGGCTCACAGAATATGAACATTACGCCCGAGTATGGGGGAGCCTGAACTCCCCTGTTTTCTTCTTGCACAGTTTTTAATTTGTTCTTGTAGCTTCTTCAAAGGAAATCTTGACAAACTGCCAATGTTAGAAAGCTGCCAATGTTGATAAAAGTTGCCTATCATCTCACCACAGATAGGCAGATTTCTTCTTTATCTCTAACTATTGTCTCTGAGGTGTTGGAGAAACTTTCAAAGACACTTCATGCACATTTATGTCTTTAAGCTGATGCACTGCAATCAGGTTGAGCCGAGCCCTTCACTGGTTACCCCAAAAGTGCCAGCACTCCGGAGCCGTTGGAACACAGAAGTAGTTGCTTCAGCCAAGGAGAAGGCAAACAGAAGACTTTACAGCAGTGCAAACATTGTTAGGTGGATCCGAGAAACCAAGCTGAGTCATGGGTCCTGATAGGTTTGAGAAATGGAGGTAATTCAAACACTCCCCTTTGTTTTGAAGTGTCACTCTCAAACATTCATCAGTTATGTCTAACATGCAAACATATGAAGAAGTATGGACCAAGAGAAAGTAATGAAATGCATGTTTCCTTCTTGTAAATTTTCTCAAACCTTATTAAACCGGCAATATAATTTCTATTACTCAATCAACCAAAGTATTGTGTTGTTTTCCCCTTTAATTGACAAAGTGTAACATTATAAGTAAACAACAAGTCTATTTGTTGCACTTGCATCATTCTAAATTCAGGCCAAAATGCACGCAGCAGTTCAAAGTTCGGTTCTGCAAGACTATTTAACAGAGGTTATTCAGACTGATAACGAAAACAGACACAAGCTTCAGTGTACAGAAGAAGTTAATGATTAACAACCATGTTGTCCTGTGGTAATCACTGGCACAATCTGTAGTGTATGGTTAACCATGTCAGCATTTTGCCTTGTTATTTTGTCTGTCAATGAATGAGAAGCAGAACAGTTGTTGAGTAACCCTATTATCAGACAACGCAAGAGGACATGAAATACAATTGTTATACAAACTTTTTTTCTATTTCCTTAAACAATGAGCAGGCATACCACAATTAGTTCACTATGATACTCTTTTGGTTAAGGTGAACACGTAAGTGGGTTTAATCACAGTTCCAACCTGCTTTTTGCATAAATGGATCTGATAATGGTATTTTACCCACCGACTGCTAAGCAGTAGGGTGATAGCATCATCCTGTGGGGATGGTTTTTCCTACAGTACAATGTAGAGGAACAACGGAGACAAAAGACTACCTCAAAATTCTTTGACTTCACCTCAAGTCATCAGAACTAGTTTTGGAACGGCCGTAACAGATTAAACTTAATTAAGCCAAATATATACAGACACAATAATGCCAGGAGCTTGTTGATGGCTGCAGAAAGCATGTGCTCCAGGTGCCATTATCATGAATATGTATGGATATGTCAATACTCTTGAGTGTGTACATATAGTTTTGGCCCTGTCTAGATAATAGAAAATGTCCGACAAATGTAATGATGCAAATACAAATCATAATTTGTTTTAATAAATGCATTATTATGAGCTTAATGTTCTACAGGTAATTTAAATAAGGAAGAGGTTTAGCAGAAATATCAGTGATCGTGAAAACATGATTCAGTTACAGTAAGTTGAATTCTACATGGTCCGCTCTGTCACCGCAAAGCTTTCTGTCTTCTAAATACTTGAAATAGACCATTCACTGCTGTTAACCGAAGATGAAGGACAAAACCAGCTCCATCTGCCGTCATGTTATTTTTCAATCAGACACTCTACAATGTTTTTTTTATTGTTTAATGAACAAGTCCAGGATAAATCTGGATTAACCCAATCTTAATTGTAATTCCACATCCTGTAAAATTTTTAAAGTCAGCGTAATTAAAGTTTTACGTACTGTGCCTTGCAAAAAGCATTCACACCCTTTGAACTGGTTCACATTTTGTCACACAACAACTTTTAATAGCACACTCCACAATCTGAACTTGTGACCTAAATATATATCTATATCGATGAATCATTTTTGATTCATTTGCAAAAAATGCCATTAATAGGAATGTACATTTCTATTAATGGACTGTACATTCCATTAATAGGAAGTAGTTTAAACTCCAGAAGACACTTCCCATGAGAACACCAGAGTTTTGTCTTGTCAGTCTCCTCTCATTCTCCATGTGATCATATAACTCATTCCAATAACACAGCTGCAGAGGTTGATTGACTAAACACAGTACTTTCTACAATCGCCTGCAGTTATGACTTCTGGAAACAGCTTTAAATCTCTGCTTTGTTTAAAAAGGGACTGCACTCATTTATTAGTAAATCCGACTTGAGCCTTTAGTTTAGTTTCCTTTTGTGTTCTTGCACATTTGAAAAAAAAGAAAACAAAAAATCTTGATCATGGTGTTTGCGAAGTGATCCTGAACTGGCATTTCCTATCTTGCTGTGAGAAAGTATTTTCAGCCTTTTATTTGGCACCATTCCTCTTGTTTGGATTTGACCCCAGATGAGGTGCTAATACTGCATTCCCTACGTGTGCGTGTGTTTGTGCGTACGCACGCGTGTGAGAGCATTTGAAAAGAGCTTTAAATTTCTGAATTTGGCAAGGAGGGATTTGCGCCACCCAAACAGAAGCTTTCAACAAAACAGCAATTTTTGCTGTAAGCTAAGGAGAAAAAAAAAAAAAAAAAAAAACACAGGGTAATTGTTTTACAACTTGCCAGGCTTGTCATATTTATTACGTTTGTTTGAACTGTTCAAAACAGAAATATTTTTCTTCATGTGTTGGACCAAAAAGATTAAAGAAAAATATTGAGGAAAACAATATCTATATTTTGTAAGATTTTCTTGGTGTCACAAACAGCTATTCATAAAGGAGTCCAATTAAATTTCCTTTGTGCTGATTTGCCTGAGCAAACTATTCTGGTGCAATCAAAACCTCTCCAAAACCAACAGTCTGATATTATTTCACCTCTGCAGTGCTGCAGAATGAGGGCAGAGCATGGGGAAGAGCCAAGTACTGTGGTTTATCACTGATCTTTCCCTCAAACAGATGCCAGAAGTGTTAGAGTGCGTATGTGTTTTTGAGTGTGCGGTGTTTACATTGGGATTGCAGGAGCCGAGGCTGCTTCCCGCTCCCTCTGATGATATTTTCATATCTGTGCCTCACTTTTTTTCTTCCCTCAGTTTAACTGTCAGTGTGTTGAGGCCAGCAACCAGTTGCTCACTGAGCTCCCTGCTGAAGCCTGAGTCAAGATATCCTCTTACACATTGTGGGGCTCAGGGGCCGCAGCAAACCCTTTTGGAGCACAGGCTTGCATGGTGGAACAAAGAGAAAAGCTGAAAGATGATTTTGTTGCTTAAGCGTATGAGGTTGTTTTGATGAGATTTAAAATATTTTTTCCCACATTGACAGCTAGAACAATACAGAACTAAGATAAATTGAACAAATAACAATTTGATATGGAAATTTACACTAATGTTAGAATTTCTCTGTTCCATGCAAGCCAAAATTGCACAACAAGGATGAAACCCTCACCAATATTTGGATAAAATGCACCATTGCAATTTATAGAGAAACCACACCCTTTTTTTAAGCCATCAGTAAGCTGGTAAGTTTCCCAGCAAATACCCAGCTTTGAGTAATTCCAGAAATTTTCAATGGAGTTGAGGTTTGGCTTTCCACCGGCTTATTTCAAGCCTGCTTTATCCATTTCAAAGCCTATTCTGATGAGTCTGGGATCACTGTTTTGTTGGAATACTCCATTATGTGCAGTTTTCACTTATCTGACACAAACTGTTTGCCTTAGTTTATCTTTGGTTTGGATGTTCTTCTACAACAAACCATTGACCTCCAAGGTTCAAGTCTAAGAGACCCTTCAAAACAAGCACCGTCAAGATTGACTGAAATTTCCCAATGCCCACACAGACAAGTTAAATGTCTTCTGGTTAAAACTGCAGGAATGACGTCTTTCAAACTTAAAAACAACTGTGAAGGATGGTGGTGGAAGCATTATGCTGAGGGTCTGTTTTTCACTGAGATTCATGACAACATATTTTGGGGAAAACCTTATTCCCTCAGTCACACCTGCACTTCACAACAGCGGTTTATGGGGACTTTAGCTTCGTTCTGAGAAGATTCACATGCAAACTATAGACATTTTGTGTGGCATTTGTGACGTGTGTAATGTTTATCATGGCAATTATTTTCTGCCTGTCAGTAAAAGTTTACCTGTTCAATTCACACGGTATTGTGAAAACAAATTTCTCCAGAGGTCAGAAAACTCCACAGTCTGGTCTTCAATTGAGTTATGAGCAATCGTTTGCATTTGCACATTCAGCCAACGGTTGGAGTCACAAATCTCTTCCAATTATTTGTGGGGTTGGCAGCTGAAAAGTTTAGGTGCCACTGACAAATTTGGGTTTGTTATTCACCCTTCACAGCAATGTTCTCTTCTTGTCTGTTTCATGTTGTGTGGCCGTGCGCACACAGCTGTTTGTGTGGAAGAGAGCAGTTGAACACCAGCAAACATATTTCAAGACATTCAAAGCAAAGTGCTTAGTTTCTGAAGTAGAACTTTTTCTGCACATTTTGATTTTGTCTGCATACCAGCTTTGGAACTGCACTGAAATTTGCCCAGTGCCCAATTATACAAGTCATATCAAAACAGAGAGTGAAGATGGTGGCATTTGTCTATGTCAGTGGAAACATCATCAGACTCCCACATACTCTGACATGTTGTATATATTCTGTGGTCCACTCAGACTCTACACACTGTCTCATGACAAATTCCTTCATTTCCCACAATCTCAACACTGTTGGTGCAGTACAAAGTGGCAATCTGGCTGATGAACATCTTTGTGACTCTCATTCATCTCAGTTCATTGTCGTTTGATGCGAACACCATTTTCTTCCAAGCAGTTTACTGTGCGACACCATACACTCACATGTGGCTGCAACAATGTACCTCTATGCGGACGTGTCCGGCAGACGACCGCTCTGAGTCCGCAACGTAAAATACGCCTGAGTATGTGGGGGTCTTAACTATTGACAAAATTCAGTTTTCTGTGTGGAAGAAATACAGCTGCACTGTAGCACTGTTGCTGGTGCTGCCCTGCAGCCAGGTCTTGGGTTTAATTCCCAACCAGGTAATTTCTGCGTGGAGTTTGCAAGATTTTACCATGCATCTATGGATTTAGTCCAGGTTCTCCAGTTCAGCAAGATGTAGTAACGTAGCTTCTGATTATGTATAGTTTGGCTACAAAAAAAATTAAACTTAGTTTTTTAGATTTCTTTTGTCCTGATGACATTTGACGGCCCATAACTTGAGGACGATAGAGTTTTGGATTTTGTTATCCAGATGTCCCTTACTCATTAGGGTAGGGCTGAAAGGTAGAAAAGAGCCCTGGTTAACCAATGTCTGCAGTTCCTCAGAAAACATCCTACCATATGGTTCCCCAACCCCACACAATAACTTGTGAGGAGTGTACTCCATGGAAATTCCCATAAAGTTAATCACAGAGAGAGAGGGGGGTTACAAATACACCATAGGGAGGGGGGGGGGGGGGGACTAACTCTTTTTGAATTGTAAAAACAAATAAACATGCTTGGGCTTATGGCTAGGAGCTTTTAAAACTCCACAGTGTGAATCTTTCCTGGCAGAGTCCCAGGAGAAGATGAAAGGCAATCCTCTTTTAAACACAGGCGTAGGAAAGTATCATTTATCCTTCCCCATTATGGCAGGCTGAAGCTGTTATGATCTGATAGCTCAGGTGGAGCTACCCCTCTCTTTGTTTCCAGAAGATTCACATACAAATACTTTGAGCCTCTTCTGTGTGCTTTGGAGACCAAAAAAAGCTTCATTATTCCTTGTCTGAACATGTCTGGAAAAGTTTAACAACCCCTGGGGTTTTTTTTTTTTCTTTTTACAAGTGACAAATTTATTTTCCTAAAAACAAAATCTTATGGCATCCCGTCAGTGATTTGTTTAAAACAAACTTTGCTTATTGACTCAGCTTTATTTGTGCTTAATGAAGAGACGATCAAAGAAAAACCAAGATGCTCATAGTTGTTGCTCATTGCCTTTTGCGTTAATGGTTGTTGGGAATAGATGGATGTACCCTCTCCCTGCATCAGATGTTGTTAATTAAAGTCTTCGTTCTAAGGAGCTACATGACTCACAACATCTGTTCGGTATGCTGTGAAGACCTCCTCAATATTTAATTAATCATACTCTCAGACTACTGGGTTTGGAGGATAAATTACTACTAATTCACAGCGGGGGGATTTTAAAAAGCTTGTGTGGAGTCATTCAGGGGTGACTCACAAACCCAGTTTTTTGTCTAACTTTTTTATTGTTTTTTTGGGGGTTGCTGTATTTAGCATCATCGCCTCTCAGCAGTAAGCTCCTGGTTCTGGATCCTAATTGAGGACTTTCTGGTTTGAGTTTGCAGATTCTCTCCAGGAACTGTGGGAAACGATGTAGCTAAATGAGTGAATCAAAGTCATTATGAGATATCAAATCTTCTTACCCTATGACTTTTAAAGGCAGACGAACCATTAAAGCTCGTGCTCTGTGGCTTGACATAATCACAAAACTATACTGAATGCAGGGATTAGACTTTGATGGAAAAGTAAAGTTTTTAAGGCTAAATACCCAAGGAACAAAGTAAATCAGACTGTGAATGCCAGTTTAACAAAGTCCTGAAAATCCTCCAACATAAAGTCATAAACACAAGGAGAAACATGACATGTTGTCAACTGTTTGTGTCTACTCAATCAGTATCTAAGATCTGTCTGCGACATGTTAAGTTGCTAATGGTATCAACATATATGAGATGGCCATGAAAAATGGTTTTGGAACTTTATCCTGCTGACATATTCAAGAATGACCTATGGCTCATAATTCATTTTAAGCTTTCTGGCACAGGCCACCAGATTGTTATTAAGAAAAACTTCATGTTCTTTTGTCTAAAAGACTCCATGATGCTGTTCACTCCTGAAGGGTTCCCCAGAGCACATAAAGAGAAGCAAGCCCACAGCAATGAACCAAGTCATGGTGGCCAAGGACTCTTTTCAAAACCTTTTATTCAAAAGCATTGATGTTCCTGTTGAAACATTCCACTGCTTCCAGTCCAGTAATCATCTGTGTCTCAGTCAGAAATGGATCTCTGACATTTATTCAACTACATTTACTTGAAAAACATTTTGGAAAAGTGTACTTTTAGGAGTAGTTTTACTGCACTGTACTTTTCAGTATTACTTGAGTACTATTAACTGACCACTTACTCAGTATTTACCAAATTATGAGTTACTAAACCTTTTTTACCAAATGCTTTTAACTCTTGTTTGAGTAATTTATTGAACGACGCATCGCTACTTTTACTTGACCACATGCCTTTGGGGACCTCTGCCCACTTCTTACCTCAGTGCTCTTCAGCAACACGCCTCCAACACGTTTAAAATGAGAAGAGGCTCTGGATCATTTACCTGTTACCAGTCAGGCTCCTCTGACCAAAGTACACATCTGCAGAGTTTAGAAAAAAAAAAACATAAATAGTATGTGGTTACTCTTGTGAAACTTTTTTGATAACAGTATTGAAAAAGAACTTGTTAGCATGTAGATCTTTTGCGATCTACTTCTGGTCATAAAGATTTGGTGCCACTCTTTGTAACCAAATCCTCTCTTACAGTGAGGATTTTGTTTTCCTGTGAATCAATTTAGGTTTCTGTGTTCTGTTCAGTCTCTGTTTTGTTCCGCTAAACCTTGATTGTCCACAGCTGTCCATTGTTTCCCCTGATTACCTTCCTTGTGTATTTAATCCCACCCGTGACTGTGTTTCCTCGTTGGGTTGTTGTCTAAGTTGCCAATGTCTTTGCTGTCAGACGGTTTGTTGTTTTACCAGTGATGGAGTTCTTGTTACAATGGTCACCTGTGCTACCTGGACTTTGTTCTTGCTCATTATATCCATTAACTCACCAAATTAAGTTGCTGCCTCTCCTCTCTGCTTCTGGATTTGGACCTACAACTACCTCAAATCATGACACTTACCATCCTCCTCACTGTTTTTGTTGACAAGATACACTTCAGTAAAACAGCCATTTTTATTTATTTTAAACTTTGTAATTATGGCTGTAACTCTACAACGCTACAGTTTCTCAGTCATTAAGGATGTAGTGATCCTAAATGCTTAATTAGAAGCCAACGTGAGTTCAGCAGCCTTCTAATTAAGCTCTTGAGATTGTGACAACTGCAGATATGGTTAGTTGTCGCAGAAGGTAGAGAAGCAGCTATTTTCTTGTTGCAATTTCCTGCCTCGTGTAGTTCACTACACATCTGCCTTCTTTGAATGGCAAGTTTAAGCTTATCTGCTGTTAGAACAGATTTGACGTAAAAACAACCTTCACACCACAGGACTTTAGTCCCTCAGCTGGCAGAATCTCTTCTAACCCTTCCCATAAAGCAAGAAGAGTGAAGTCTAGAAATGTTCCACCGTGTCACGTGATTTTATATCCCTGGGAAACAAAAAGTTATGGATCGCTAATTAAAATTTCCAAAACACTCTCATTAAATTAACAATAATACTAAAGTACAAATCACCCAAATGCTTTCTGTTAATTGGTGGTCATGTTTTTTTCTCTTTTGAAATGTATTCAATTTAAAGGTAAAATTTTTAGAGTGAGATTAAAATACCAGAATTAATGAAGAATAAATTTTTACCATGGACTTTAGCTGTTTGGAATGGTCATGTCAGCTATTTAAGAGCTAGATAAGCTTCATAAACTCTTGAAAAGAAGCTATCATTGTTTTTATCGAAATAAAATGCTCATAAAATCACATTTTCTAATAGTGATTAGCATAATTTTCAAGCTGTAATATAATTTGTCCTCTGCTTAATGTTCTAACTAAGGCTGAGCTTATTGAGGGAGAACTTCAAAGCACTTTTCAGCCTTTTTTTTATATAACTGTTCTCCATACGTCTGTCTGTCTTTAAGCCAGCTCTGCTGCCATAACAGGCCTCTTATTCATACAGATAAGAGACCAGTGTAATTGCTGTGTGGCCGTTGAGTCACGGCACGGCTGCTGATGTTCTGCCAGCACACAATCAAGATCTCTGCTCCAGATTATTGCGCTGTAAACAAACTGGTGAAGGTCTTTCCTTGAGCAAACTGTCTGACATGTTTTAAGCCTCAGTCTGATGGTGCGTTTCAGTTTTCATCACGTGTGTGTGTTTGCTTTGCTGGTTCTCTGCTTAAGTGGAGAAACGGTTAGCTGTGCCGTTTCACCCAAGAAACCAGCAAAAACCATCTGTTTTGCAGGTATGAGAGGAGGAGATTTCAGATGAAGAGAGCTAAATTTTTCTTTTACAGATTTTAAATTAGCATGTGAAACATAAAGTCGTTCAACTACATAAAATGTTTAAATCGTGTGTAACACAATTAGATGTTGGACCATGATGCAATAACCTCGGGGGTTGCACATGAAAAATGTTTTTCTCGAACAATAAATGCCAGTGTGTTTCTCAACAGCGTCCGAGCTTTTCATAGACAAATATTTTCCCTCATTTTTGGGTTGCTTTGCGCATGTTTTTAATTTTTAACATAACACAATGTTTTCCTCTTAATTTGCAGGATAAGAACAGCATGCACTTAATTATCAAGTGATAAATATCAGCTATTTACTGATTTTAAGCAAATTCAAAAACAATTTAAACAGCAACAGCAAGTACTTGATATCCTTTCTTGGCATGAAAATACTTTTATATGTGCAAAACTGCAAACAGCTTGTGCAGGTTTCAGGTTAAGGTCATTCTCTGACAAAATATGTAACAAGAGAAGAAGAAGTAGTTCTTTGTCAGCATGCGGGAGCAAGGGCAGTAAACGATACAAACAAAATGGTGGTATGCAGGTAAATGACACATGAGATAAAGTACGTGAAAGTTTCTTTTTTAATCAGATGCCTCTATGTTTTATTGGATAGTTAAAGAATGCGGTCATGGAAAATTATATTTTGCAAAGATGTTAAGATGCTTAGACGTACAACGCTGCTGAACTGCTATGGTGTCAAATCACTGCACTGTGGTTATTTTAAACCACTTTATTCTGTAGAGTTTTGTTTGGAGCAACCTGATGTTATATTCCAATGTCTCACATTTTCACATTAGGTTAAAATATTGAGGCGTTGGTTTTCAACTTGCAGAGTGAAGCTACAGTATATATTTCATTTGAAGGATATTTTGGGATGGTAAAGGGAATATTGCAGGAACTGTCCCCAACAGCAGAAAGCTATGTTTTCTTTTGGGTTTTGCCCCAGACCGTGATGTATTTCTATCCTTAACCAAGTGCTTTTTGGAAACAGCTATAGTTGTATACCTGTAATTGAAAACAATTTAGTGGTAGAGCAAAAAAAAAAAAGAAATCCAGTTATAATAGAGACTGAATGAGAAGAAATATCTTTAAAAAAAAAAAAAAAAGAATCCCAAAGTTAGTTCTCAACTTGAACTGTGGCTTTTGGTGCAGCTATAGTGGGTGTCCTGCTTGACCTTTGTGCTGAGTCTGAGCTGTTGATAAATGAGCATTGCAGGGCGATCCTTCCAGTTGGCATTTGCTTCTTGGTTTGGCCTTTACATAGATTAGTGCAGCAGAAAATCTGGCACTGTGCAACCTCAAAGCAGTCTCTGTACTTTGAAAAGTCACAGCTTAAGTTTGCCAACTGTGCTGAAGAACAACACAGTGCTGCTGATACAGTGACGACGAGCTGGATGGCATTAAATAATTCTGGACAAATGGAAATCCTTTTATAACATTCGAAACTGCTGAAGAAAAAAGTATCCCTAAATTTTGGTATCTCCCTCTTCTTTTGGAGTTTCCAAAGTCTACCGTGACTGGTTTACATAAATGCAATAATGGCAACAACTGGACAGGAAATGGAATATGACCAATGTAGCGACAAGGTCAAGATTTCATTAATTTGATTTACTAAGAGAAAATAATCTTTTCAAGTCAATGTGGTCCTATTGATAACATAAATACCAGCACCCCTTGTTAAATCATGAGCTAACTTTAGTTAACATGTGTTTAGCAAACTATGATTACTGCAAGACCTGTAGAATCACGAAATCGCTTAAATTGTCTGAACTTTCTGTTGATTTCCTTTCATAATTGCTTAACTGTGGTTGTTCTGACCTGATGCTTAGTTTCTCTTGTCTTCTTGTTTCTTAGCAAGCTCCTTTGATAAATTTTCAAACCTTTCTGACAAAATGATGTTTTGTCCCACATAACCAAGAAAAGATAAGAAACAAAGTCATTAATGTATATAGATGTGAAAGTGGTCATAAAACTATTTCTAGTTCTTCTGAATCCAGTGACAGCAATTGTCTACAAATTAAGAAAAAGTGGAACAAGAATGAACCTTCCAAGGAATGGTCACGGAAATTTACTCAAAGAGTTCACCAACAACTAATATAAAAGGCCATAAAAGAATACAGAACAACAAGTAAAGCACTGCAGATCAAACAACAATAAGAAAGCGAGTGGTCAAAAATGGCTTCCCTGGGAGAGTTTTAAAGATGAAAGCTATGCTTTTTCTCTGGACTGTATGCTGCCTATACAAACATTATTCAACAGCTAAAAAAAGTACAATTCTAAATAATCTTTTGTTTTGGGATACGTGGTGCAAATACTCCTAAAATTATTCATTTTATAGGTTTTATTTTTAAAACTGTTGCAAAAATCCCCGTAATAATGCAAGCATAAGTCTCCCAGAGTAGAGTTCACGAGATTATGTGCAACAAATTAATTACAGCATGGCTGTTGGTGGTTTTGCCAACACCCAGCTGGTTGTTGCATCATTTTAACATTCCTGTCTGGAACACAAGCACAGTCAAAGAAAAATACTCATAATGTCATGCAGTCCCTTTGGGAATCCCAAAAACTCTGTTGGAGCCTCCCTGTGGTTTTCCCGAGGTTGTTTGGGTTTTTGTCTTATTGCTATGGTTTTCTGTCACAGTGTGCATGTATGTTGGCTGAGATATAAATTGCAATTTAACAATCTGGTATGAGCATTTGTTCAAATGTTCCATCATTAGCCAGCGCCGCACTGTTTCAAGCCATAAATTGACCATATTTACGATTTTCAAATTAGAACCAAAGTTATTAATGCTGTGTTAGAGCACACTCTTGTAATAATTTTACAAATCTTCCACCTCATGCTGATAAGAACACACACCACTAGATACTACGTAGCATAACCTTTGTGTTCATGTGTATCGATTCAGCCAAGAATCTAGAAGATATATTTCATTTCTTTAAACAACAACAACAAAACATAATACAACTAAAAAGTGCATTGATATTCAGTTCTCTGAATCAGTGCATCAATGCCTGGTAGAAGCAATTTTGGTTGCAGTTATAGATGCAAGTTTTTTTGGGGCTATGTCTTCACCATCTTTGCACATCTATAGCCTGAAATGCTTACTTACTGAGATCAAAATATTACTTTTTTCTGCTTTGCAAAACAGTTTAAGCTCAATCAGACTGGATGGAGATCATCTGTGAACACAAGTTTTTGTTTTCACCTTCTTTCATATGTTCTTTGTGTCAACAGAGGCAAACTGTGCATGTGGTGATTTAGTTTTATTGACTTTTTTTTCTTGCCACTCTTTCTTAAAAGGCCAGTTGGAGTGTCGGTAAGCTTATTACGTTGACAGATGACTTTCATTGAAAACTTGGGATCAAAACCTTAGCCTGCTTTGCAATTCTCAGCAACTGCTACGTTCTTTCGTCTTTATGAAGCCGCTTCTTCATTAACGTTGTCTAAGAAAAAACCCTCTGAGGCCTAATATTAGATTACGCACAGGTACACAAGTTGATTTCAGTAGGCGAGGTCTGAAGACGTTTGGTGACATTTGATTCCACTGAGGGAGGTGAAAGCAAATGCATGCCACAGTTTTCAGATTCTTAAGAAAAACTCTTTTGAAAATCATGTAAAGTTACCAAACCACTTCACATTTCTGAACACACTTGAACTCTTCTATCATAAACAAAAAAATCAACTGAATTTACCGAAGTTTAAAATACCAGAATTTTTTACATGGCACTCCACACCATCTTCCAAGAGTTTTTGCTCTCTCTCCTCCACCGGATCTTGAAGTGCTAGTGCAAAAATGTAGAAACACTGTTTATCCGTTACTCTCCCTTGTGACCTTTGACGTTTTGCCATTATTAGCAGGGATGTAGCTGTCATCAGTAAATCCAGCTTGTGTCCTCACAGTTTAATGGTCAAACAAGGAGCTTAGCATTCTTGGGAGTGTGGGTGTCAGTTCCTGGATAATGTAGCCATCCCTCCTGCTTGCTCGCCTTTGTTTGTGTGATTTGTTTGGTCACATGAAAACAGTGCCAGTCTTGCCGTTGTCCTGTAACCAGAGAACATTTTGGATGACTGAATCTTTGGAGCCTAAAGTGTCGTATAAATACAGTAACAAGGAGTACATTTGCAAAATTTGGATACAACAATGGCATTCAACTTACGAGAGACCCGGTATCATTTGTTGGAAATTTTATCTTGCCTATGTTACAAATAATCAAAAGGCACAACCTGTCAATCACTGTATTATCATTTACAAGAAATTACCTGTGCTATCACATAAAGTGGGTTTTCCCTTTTTCTTTTCAAACAACAAACATTTTATCAGTTTCAATCAGCATTCCTGACTGTGCATTTCTCACATGCTCTTTAATCTGATAAAGTGTGGATGAAACCAGATAAGAAGGATTAAGCGTGATCAAATTACCCTGTGTTTCTTTTTCAAACTCTCTCCTGGCTCCCAGATCAGGATTTGTGAGACCACCAGTGCAGATTTAGGGCTCCATGAAAGTTGTGGGAGGTATGTGACATTTCTGCGCAGAACACTGAAGGTCTGTGGTTTAATTGGAAAAAAAAAAAAAAAAAAACCTTCACTCATAAAGCAGCCTCTTAGCTCAGCATGAGAAAATATAAGAAAATAAAATGGGTGGAAACAAATAACCAGCGATATCAGAAAAACATAGATAAAAATAAACAAACGTGTATAAACACGGATGGCTATATATATATATATATATAT
>CAEGAE010075673.1:0-10736 GCA_903067095.1 Girardinus metallicus
TCAATAAAATCCCCCCTGGCCGAACTTAAAGTTGGGACGTTATGCCGCTAAAACTTAGCTTTCGTCAACAACTCAGACGCGGAAGTGAGAGCTCTGTGCAACGCAAATAATGTTCCTGCCGGAACACGGTGCGCTAAATAATAAAACATAAATTAACGAAGCTTCGAGGCAGGTAAATTTTCCTCGAGGAATTTTAATAATCAAGTACTCGAATCAATCGAGGGATCGTTTCAGCCCTAAAGTACATTATAAATCTTTAGTTGATATTTGATGATTTATACTATATTTTCACATATTTTGTTTTAGTTTAGTTTCGACCAGACTGGCTGACGTACCTAAATGGCTCTGGTGCAGTTGTTAGGTATCTCCAGTTGCATCTCCAGGGTCTGGATGACAGCAGCACTGCTTCAAATGATCTGCACTGACAGAATAATCACACCAGAGTTACTTTTAATCAAACCAAACCTGTTGAGTGTGAAGGCACTTTCTAAACCCACTGGGTTTTAGATGGCCTCTCTGAACTAGACATGCTTTAACCTGACGGAGAATCAGATTATAGCTTATGAGAAGGAAAAGAAAATCTATTTAGTTCTCATATTTGTTCTTTATTTTTTATAATCTCATTGATTTATTTCTTGCTGTGTGAGTGTCTTCTCTACATAGAGGTTGTTCTGCTCTCATTGACATTTTTGGCATACTAACTGCATATCCTGCTGTTGAAAAATACTCACACTGTGGGGCATCAATAAGAAGCTGAAGTTGAGAAAAAGCCAAGTGAAGGCAATAGCCAGTGTTTAGCAGATTACTGCTGCTGGGTGACATCTGAGCAAGTGAAGCTTTGGTTCAACATGACTCGACTGCCGAAACAATAGTCCTTGACAAGATAACACAATATATTTTCAGAGTACTTCAAAAGCCTTCCAAAAAATACTAGTACCCTTGAATTTTTTCATGTTGAATTAACAAGCTCCTGCGTAATTTTCAGAAATTTCAGGAGATAGAAGTGCCGAATAGTGAAGTGGAAGGAAAATGATGGCATTTTCTGGGAAGGGGTTGGGTTTTATTTTAAAAACCCAGCACAACTAATTGTCTTTAAAAGTCGCCTAGTAAACAGAGTCTCCAAACGCCTCAGAGGTGTTGGTGAACACACAGCTTCATGAACACCAATGAACACAGCAGACTAATCAGGGATTCAGTTAGAGACATGTCCCAACCATCTAGTGTTGCTAGTATTAAAAGAAAAGCATGATCTAAATATGGGGTCAGTTCCTCATGAAACCCATTCAGAGTACTGAAACAGTCATACTTTGACTGAGGTTTGGCTCCCGGTAGGACAATGAAGCATCTTTGTGTTTGAATAGACCAGTCAAAGTTTAAATGCTCATGTCATAGAGAATCTTTGACCAGACTAGAAAATTGATGACTCTGACTGAGTTTAAGCTAGAACAGGACATTTTTTTTTTTGTCTTTATGCTTGCAGAACAGGTTAACGGATACCTCCAAATTCCTGCACCTGTAATGTCGGGAAAACATTATAGATTCAAAGGTTCTAAATGCAAATCCAGCCACACTTTTCAGATTTGATTTGTTAAAATGTAAAAACCATGTAGAATTTTCCGACTTCATGAATATTCTGCTTTTATGTTGGTATATCTCAAAAATGGCGACAAAATAAAATGAAGTGTGATGTTGTATAAATGTTTATATTGTCAAAACTTTCAGAATTAATATGAAAACAAATTCCTTAAAAATACAAAGAGTTTAATAATCTGAGTAATGCATAAGCATTCACAATATTCCCTTTCTTTAAAAAACAAAACTCTTATATATACACACAGTACATAAAAGTTATTGGGTAGTACTGCTCATGTCAAGTAAATGTAAATTAGCTGCCCATGGTCTGAGTTTGTGTGGGTGTAGGTATGTGTTAAAGGTGATTCATTGATTTTTTTTTTTTTTTTCTTGCTGGCCCACACATGAAGCACCCAACATGTTTTTTTCTGTGCCAGGAAGAAAACGTACCCTGATGTCTTGCTCTGGAAATATAGCGAACCATTCAGGGGTTGGCCCAGCAGGAAATGAAGGTGGCTTGTTGTCGGTTGATTCAGTGCTTGATGTTCAGATTCATTTATGCTCCTCACCATTTTCGAGTAATTCGTGGTGATTTAGTGGAACTCTGAGTCACTTTTTGGCCACAAGTTCCCTGAAAGTCAAGACCTGAGTGCTCTGAGGAAATCAAGCAGCGCCAAATGCACTTTTGATTTATTCATTTCCGGGGGGCGGATTTTCTTCGTTCTGTGAGCAATTCTGGTGTGGAGCTGCGTGAATGAGGGACTTTTACTTACTTAAATGGGCAGACATAAAGATGAGCTGATTCTGAACTGAAAACAAAACAAAGTCTGCAGAGCTGCCTTCAGTCACATTATTGTATTACTGTGATGACTCATTACTAGTTTCGATGACTCTCAATGTCATGATCTGGCTTTCTGATTAAAACTGAAAATAAAGATTTGTACTTTTCTTTCTTACCAGGCGCGTCCACGCGTGTTGCCGCTGCCGACACTGCGACTTCACTGCTCCTGATTCATCGGCCCTCCTCGACCATTTTAATTCTGCCCACTGTCAAGACGCCTCTCCCTCATTAGGCTCCCAGCCCACCTCAATGACACCGTCGCTGGCGCTTTCGGCCAATGGCTGCTCAGCACCCTCGACTTTAGCCATTAAAGAGGAGAGCAAGGGGGATCTGCGACTTCTATACTCTCTAGCTCCACCTGAGGGACGATTGGCAGAGGGAGGCAGAGAGGACCCCGGCGGTGTAGTAAAAAACGAGGGAGTGGAGGAGAAAGAAAGAGAACGGGAGAAGGGTTGGGTTCTCGGAGAGACAAGAGGGCCGGGAGAAAGAGGAGGTGAGCAGGCCCACGGATTACTCTGGGTACCCAAGGAGCGGATGGGGCCCGAAAGAGTAGCAGAAAGAGGAGCAGGAGGTGGGAGCCCCTCTCTATTCCCCTCCCCGCTCTCCCTCTCTTTCGTTTCAGCCAATCACGAGGGTTCGCAGCAGAAGCGAGGCTTGGCTTCGCCTGGCATGGTTTACCTGGGAGACACCAAGCCATTTTTGGGAGATACCAAGTCGTTTTTGGGAGGAGGGAGACCAGGAGGAGCTACTGCAGGTGGAGGAGGAGGTGGGGAGAAGCAAAGCCAGATACCTTCACAACAGTACCCAGGTGGAGGAGGTGGAGGAAGTGGAGGTTCAGGAGCACAGGAAGGGAAAGGAGGAGCCACAAAAGAAGAATCCCAGTCTCTGCTAAGAGTAAGCAGAACATGCACCACACACGTTATCAGAGTCCCTTGCTAAATCTTTTCTTGTTTTTTCAAACTTGAATAAAAAAAAAAAAAGTTATGTGGTGGGTTTATGGTATTTCTACAAGAGAAATCACTTGAAAAGTGATTTTCACTTGAAACAGGGGACTCTGAAACAGTCCCCTGTTGCATGTGAAATTCTTTTTAGTCCCCTGTTCTCTGAAACCCCTAAATACAATTGATTTCATAAGTCATTTAGTAAGTAAATGGAGTCCCCTTGTGTGTAATTTAATCGCATCATAGATACATGTGTACTGTATGTATTCTGGCAGGCCAGGCAAGAAAATAGCCAAGATGGCAGCAATGAATGCGCCCAACAGAGAACAACATCTCATGTAAAATTGGTTGACGGGACAACTATTAATTATTTGCTCCCCAAATCTGACTCCTGTGTTCGCCTGGCGAGAAGAAAGACATTGTGGGAAGCGAGACATAAAAAATCTCATGTACATTTTGGTGTCATGAAGTTCCTCTGGTCAGATGAGATCAAAATGTAACTTTCTGGAGATGCAAAACGTTATATTTGATGGCAAATAATCTTGAAATCAGCATCACTCTAAAACATGGAAGTGGGGTCATCATGGTGTGCAGATGCTTTTTTTCTGACAGGGAAGCTTTTTTAATGTTTTTGTTGCGCTGGTGGCTTTTATTCATTAGCTGGACATGACGAAGGGCGGAGATAAATAACTGGAAGACATGCAGCAAGTGACTGTTCTAACGTGGAACCTTTTTAGCACATAAGCCTAAGAAAAAGCCAAAGAAATGTTCACATGTATAAAGCTGGTGGAGACATAAAAGACTAAAGACTAAAGATGATAATTGAAATGAAAGCTGGTTTTATAAAGTACTGACTGAGAAGGGCTAAACATAAACACACCTTTCAGATTTTTGTATGTAAAAAAAAAAAAACATGTATACTTTTCCTACCACTTCATAATTATGCACCATTTTTAAGTATTTCTATCATACAAAATCCCATTTCAGTCTATTGCTATGTGGTGTCAAAATGTTAAAGGGGTAGGAATACTTGTGTAAGTCATTGTGAATACTGATTTCTTTGTGATGGAAGCTCATAGGTCAGCTTTGTCTCATTCACTCTGAGACTTTTCAGAGTTCAGCCCTGACTCTGGGATTCTTCCTGCTGGGAATGCTAGTTATCAAAATGCCTCTTTTAATACACTTTCATCCTCAAATAATCTTCCCTTTGATTCCAGTACGTGGAGTAGATCTCATGTGGCGAGCTGCTACAACCTAATCTGTTTTCCTCTAATCATATTTACAGTTTATGCAAAATATGTTTGCCAGCAAAGCCTCTCGCACAAGTGCGCTCATATCTGTTGTGCACATGCCTCAATGACATCATTTCCCGTTCTCATCAGCCACATTCATCTTTCTCTTCTGAATCAAATTTTAAACTTCACAACACAGGGAAACTTTCCTGTCGTCCCGGCAACTGAGGGTGGCTAACCGACTGTTCCCATGAATCCCACCTGTCACTCACTTTCCTTCGCCCAATTCTGTGGACCATAATGCTTTTCACTCTGCAGTGATGTCATGGACTGGCAGGCCTAGCTTGTGGTTCACCAGCGCCACAGAGCTTATTTGCTGTGATCACATTAGATCAGAAAAGACTATTCTCTGTGTGTGTGTGTGTGCTGGGGTGGACGTGCGTGTGTGTGCATATGTGGTGTCAGGGCATTGATACTGGCAGTATTAAGTGGGAGACGGGTGGAACCGGTGTGTGTGGATATGCATACGAGCGCGACAGTTGAGTCTATGACTTCTTTGTACAAGCTGTGGTGGGGCCTGCTGCAAATGTGTATTTGTGTGTCTGAGGTGTTGGCAGCAACTTGGCAGTCTGGGCAGGGTGGGGCAACAGGAGGTTTACTCATTACTGTGGGTGGGGCTGTGTGTCCCTGCGAAGAAGTAGGAGAGTGACACTGAAATAAAAGAGAGATGCATGAGAATGAAAGGGAGGACTTAGATAAAGATATTGAGAGCACGCTAATTAACTAGCAATCCATTTATGGCACTTTCTAGAATAATACAGCAGCCGCTGCATTTGTTGACACTCCTTGATATAATGTGTGAAGTAAAAGCAAAATAAATTATTGCAGAAAATGTTAATAAACCCTGCTGTTCATAAGGTGCATAAACCCCTTTGATTGCGTTTAATCTTCTCCAGGTTTTGTGCATAAAAGAGACGAGTCTTTAACCGTTCTTCTGGGCACAATCTTTGTTGCATCATCCAGAGTCTTGGATGTGGGAACTGTGTTTTGGATCATTATTCTGCTAAATAACACAGTGACGACTCATTTTTAATTATCTAGCTGAGGTAAGGGGATTTTTTGTTTTAAATTTCCTGTTGTGTCAAAGACTTTATGATGCAATGCAGTTTGACAAAGTTCTGAGGGCCTTTGGGAGAGAAAATGGCCCACAGCATCACAGATTCTCCTCTGCAGCTCACACTGGGCATCTTTTGTTTCACGCTGGGTCCAATTGCAATACTTATTTCGAAGCACACAGTTTGAGTTAAAGACCCAATAGCATGCAGAAAATTCATATATTCATTATATGTGATTGTGAAAGTGGCATCGCTTGCAAACTTTGTTGGCATATGATAGTTTTAATGGACACCCGGTGAGTGCAAGATGCCACTCTTTATCGTATTTCTTCCTCTCGTCGCATTTTGCCTCTACGCTGCTTAGTATGCAAAGAGGCAAAATAAACTTAAGTCCTCATTCATAATTGTGGCCCTTAGCTTAGGTTAATAGCTATGTTTTTCAGCCATTTAATGAATTGTGACAAGGAACACTCATCTGCCCTGTACAAATAAGAAGTTCTCTTTTATTTCCCATTTTAAAGCGTGGATTCTATACAAGAGTCGCGGACTTCGAAAAATAAAGTTAAACTTGTTCAGTGACTCTTCTTTCATGGAAACGGTGAGGAGTGCAAATTAGTGTGTGGAGTTAAAGACGTTTTTTTTTTTTTTTTTTAATATGGGATTTTAATTTGAGTGCATGTACGCCATGCACTCAAATTATAGGTGGATTTTCTTCTAAATGTTTCTTTGTGAGATTTTACTACTGTGAGGAAAGATGAAATTGGTGTTTTCCCCATATCTTTACCTGTAGCACCAGTACAGCTTAAAGTCAGTGCAATGCATGAGCGATGGGGTTGATTCAGACTGTGCAACAAAGACGCGCAGTTTAATCAACATCCTTATCTTGCATCTGTCCTTGCCGAGCGCTTCACTTCTAGAAGATTCAATTTTTTAAATTAGAGATAAACGCAGACCTCTGATTTGTTTAGCCGAGAAGTAAAGGAAATGTAAATTTTAATAAGAGAAGCAAGTGATATCGATGCTGTGTTTTCACAGACTTCCTCATGCAGACACAATTCATTCTAGATATTATAATAGGCTGGAGTTGAGTCATTGCTACTCAAAATGAGAGAAGAATAAAGGTTTGTAAGTAAAAGTTTTATCCTTTATGTAGCTTAATACACACAGACACAGAGGAGAAAGCTGGTTGAATGAGGCCCAAGAGTGAAGAAATTGATGCAA
This sequence comes from Girardinus metallicus, assembly GCA_903067095.1. Lineage (NCBI taxonomy): Eukaryota > Metazoa > Chordata > Actinopteri > Cyprinodontiformes > Poeciliidae > Girardinus > Girardinus metallicus. The sequence continues at coordinate 6,923 of CAEGAE010075673.1, forward strand.
TGTAAGTGAATCTGTCCAAAATTTAAAATGACATTTGGAAATGTGATGTGATATTTCCATGCAAGGGGGGAGTTACCACTAGGATGGTAAAAGATTAAAAAGAGACAAAAATGGAAACAAATACCCCAAGTCGGATTTAATCTTCACCTGTGTGTGTTTGTGTGTGTGTGTGCGTGTAGATATGTGTGTGCGTTTCTTCACCTATGCAGCGCTCCACTTGCCTTTGCAAGCGTTTTCCCTCAATCCCCACTCACGCTTGCCGTTCTCCGCTGCATCGATCCGCCTCTCCCCGTTTCATTCTTTTTCTTTCATTTCCCGTCTTTCCTCAAAGGACAACTTGCCCGATACATGGGGATCGATGCGCACCTCACAGACATTAAAGCGCTCAGTTGCACGCGCACACACCACTACTGTGCAGGCATGTGAACACATACGTATGTCCACATGGAGAATGGGAGTCTTTAGTATGCTGGTACGTGCAGCGTTTTGCTTTGCAGAGGGAGGGAAATACTTTCTTTGAAAGGTGTGATGTTTAATTGCTGCACATTGTTGCCTTGCTGAGGCAATGGCCTGCTGCTGGCTTTGTTGTCCAGTGATTTATTACATGGACAGTGTTTTGTCTACTTTCTCGTTGTTTGACTGACTGTACGAGAGAAGAGTTGAAACCATGCCAGATTTAGAAAATAAGTTACAATGAAACCTATTACTTTATAAATGAAATGAGAAGGGCATTTGAGCAACAGTGGACTTTAGGGTTAAGAACCGCGAGGAAATAGAAAGAAAACACATGTGAAGACGTGTAGATGTACCAAACCATCTGTGAGTCGACATTAGATTGAGTTTATCTGATAAATTCCAGATTTCCTGAGACAGCAGGTAAGCAAAATGGATGTTGGCAAGGAGGATGAATTTCAGGATATTACTGTATGAACTTAATATGGTAATGTGTTCCTAATGTAGTCAAATATCATAAACTGAGAGTAAAGAAATCCAAATTAAAAATGGAAAAAGAGAGAGAGAAAAAAAGGATGTTTGGAAGGAAGAACATGAAGGACAGAACTATGGGAGGAAGAACCAAAGGATAAAAAGAAAGGAAGGGGAAAAGAAGGAAAGTTGTAAAGGAAAAGGCAAAAAGGGAGGATACAGAAAAAAATCACACAAAACTCTTTCTGATGATTCTTTCTGAAAGAAAGGACAGTGAAAACAATAATGAAGTAAAGTATGGCAAAAGGATTGCAGAAGGAGGAGTTGGGAAATGCAAAGAAGAAAGAAAAAACACAAGGAAGAAAGTGAGAAGGAGCGGACACTTGGAAAAAATTAAGAAACACATTTAATATTCCTAAAAACCTTGTTTAGTGGACAGAAATGTGAACAGCAACTGTTTCTTTAAGGTCTAATTCAGATGCTTCCTATTTTACTTCTTTACGGCACACATGCATCTGGATTACTGAATGTGTTCTCACGCTGCTGCTTCTTCACCTAATTACATGCAATTTGTGTGCATTTCCATTCGAGTGTGTGTGAGCGCATCTGAGTTTGCATATTGGGGAGGAAATTAGAGTATAAATTTAACTTATTTGCTGTACTGATAATTTGGCATAACTTTATATCCGCTACAGGAAATTAGAGCTTATGTTTTATTTTGTCTCTATATGTGTGCATGTCTGTTTTTTGTATATGTATATGACAGATGCAGTGCAATGTCATCTGATAAAATTTATACTGTTTAACCACATCATAATAAGTTTAGTAATAGTGAAAATGTCAATTCTGTCTTCTTTGTACACCTAACATTTAAATACTAAACACCTCAAAATACCCTTATATCGATGATTTTGTCTGTTTCTTGTAGAAGAAAATGTAAGACAACAACTACAGAGAGTAGGGATGCACTGATCAGAATTTTAATTAGGTGATCAACTAAAGAAAGATGCATCTATCAGATCTTTTTTCTTTAAATGATTTATTTGTGAATACTGCTGACCATCCTGGGTTATGCAAGTTTTTGTTAAATGTACTTAACCATAAATATGTTTTTCGTAAATTACAAGAAAGTTTTGGTTTTGTGCAAACAAGTCTAAAGAAACAGTGGGTGGCTTGAGGCTCTTAAACAGTACTATGTATTTAATAATTCATGCTGAGAGATTACTAAGATTCCTGTTGTTTTATTCAACAACGAAGTCCATAAAAAGATGAGAATGGATCATAATATTTAAACATAATTTAGCTGTTGTAGTCATGATGGTTCAACAATAACAGAATGTTTCAGTCGACGGTCGACAAAAATACAAGGGAGAATCATGTATTTCTTTTATGTATTAGTGCCTATGGTTCTCTTTTTTGTAACAATTAAGAAAATAGTTTAATAGCAATAGTGGAATCATTTTACTTAAGTTCTGGACTTTTTAAAACGCCTGTCATTTTCAGTTCGGTCCAGACCTGTTATGTTAACACATATTGTTTGACTTTGTGGTCTTTTTTTATTTTTTATTTTTAATTAGTGTCCTTTCACATTGGCCATATTTGTATGAAGAAATATCATGCACGATGCGACTCCATCGGGACCATGTGTTTCTTTTCATCAAATTGCTCTCCAACTAATAAGCATCAATACAGCTATATAAGTGAGATCAGCCTGAGTTTAAATACTGATTTTCTGAAGGTTATAGATGATGATTCTCATCTATTACAGAGAAAAAATATGAGCACTTTATTTACTTCATCTTGTTAGACTGTCAGTGTCTGCATGGCAATGTGATGCACAGGGATTTTTGACCTGTTCCTCTTAAGCGCATATATTCAAATTCTCTGAGACAAAGATGTATGCTGCAAACCTTTCAGTTTGTTTGTGTAGTAGTCACATTTCTCATCACGGCACAGACTCAAATAAACACAGCCATGGTGGAAAAAAAAAAAAAAAGAAAAGAAAAGTTTAAGTATGTTTTTCCCAGTCTTGGTGTGTTTTGTGTCTAAAACTGAGTTAGCCTGTTTTTAATGTCGTAGAATAAAAAAACCCCAAGAAAACCTGTTTGCTGTAATTTTTGTGCTGTGTGTGTGTGTTGTCTTTGTAGAAGAGTTTTATGTGTATCTGCTAGATCAGAGACTGTGTGTCATGACAGTGTGGCTTTACGCCGTGTGACAGTCCACAGCAGTCTGATTGTCTGCAAGGAACATTACGCTTGGCTTGGAAAATAAATTACACCATTTTAACCACATCTAGGCTAATTCCGGATAGTCCACACATGCCAAACAGGCATACGTGGAAGGTGACAGCTTGGCATCTTTGTCTCACAAAACTTAAAGGTAGGCTTATTTTCCTTTCCCCTATTTGCTCGTGATGACAATGCTCCATTGACATATGCTTTGAAGTGCCAGATTAGCTGATCTGGAGACTTCTGATCATGTCTGAGTAACATTTTAGCCACATCATCCCACTTCAAAAATGTAAAGTGTGGGATTACCCATAAAAATGTGCATAAAATTGACTTTGAAATCCTGGGATTTGGCAGTGTGGTTCTTATTTTGGGTTACTCTGTGGAAGCAGGGCGGGGCCGTCTTTATGCGTCTCCTGCTAAAGACAAACTTCTTGAAATCTGAGTGTGATAGCACTTTCAGCTTAGATTGTCACAATGTAGAACTTGGAAAATGTAAGTAGATGCTTGAGTTTCCAGGAAAGCATTTCAGTCTCCGCATCAAAGATTTAGTTTAGTACTTTCAGACAACATTGAACTCAACTAAAGCTAATTCTTACCTGAAGAACATTATTTGAAAATGGCTCACTATATATATATATATATATATATATATATATATA